>SMSX01005238.1:0-10395 GCA_026573535.1 Eucalyptus polybractea | reverse complement strand
AGGACCCACTACCCCCGGCGTCCTACTTAAGACCCAAGCAACCGTGAGGGGATTCAAAGGCCCCATTTGGTTCAGCATTCCCAAGGAGCTTTTAGCCCCGTAAGTCCATTGGAAAAAAATTTAGGTGTTTGGTTCGGTATTTGGAGGTGTCCTTAGCCAAATGCTGGCCTTTGAAAATGCTGAAAGCCCAAAGCAGGTCCCCACCTGCTTTGGGCTTTCAACATTTCAGAAATGCAAGCCCACCTTTACTATTAATCCGTTGACTTATTTTTTTTATTTTTAAAAACTGATTATCTACCCCACACCCAAACCACCGTTGATCGGCGATGGAGTTTCATCAGATTTTATTTTTATTTTAAAAAAATAATAATAAAAAACCTTTGCAAATGTTGGGTTCATATTTTTTTTTTTTGGTCATTTTTATCTTTTGACAATCAATAGCCCAACTTTTCATCAATACACTAGAATGTCATTAATTAATGAAGATGATTAATACTACAATAATTAAAAAAATTATTCAAAGTTTAAAACAAACCTAAAAGAACCCTAGGCCAAAAGTTTAGTTTTGCATCTAATCTATAATCAAATTCTTTTAATATAATCTTTAAATAAATTTACTAATATATCTTTTACATTACTCTCAATATGAAAATATAAAATGTCATATAGTCATTGTTTCTTTTTTGCAATTTTAAAAATACTAATACTAAAAAGCTTAATTTGGTCACACTAAATGGCTTTTCATATATATATATATATTTACCAAACTATTTTGCATTTCCCTAAAGCACTTTTCAGTTATAGTTTACCAAACAGTCTAGCATTTCGGAAAACCCCTTTACCTCAAAGGTATTTGTATTCTTCCAAGGGCATTTCCCCAAAGCCGAACCAAACGAGCCCAAACTCCTCCCCTTCATGAGGGGGAAAGAGCCCAAACATATATTTATTCCATTTGAACTTGCAAACTCTATTTACCAGTAAGCTCCGAATGAACATCATTCATATCTAACAAAACAAAATAATAAATAGAGCATTCACTTATTAGATATACAAAAGAATTACAAGATACAAATATACATCGATGACTTACCCCATTCAAATCTTTACGCATTCTCAATGCACTATCAACATTAATCGGCATGGTAACCTCTCTTAACCAATCTTGAGTGCAAATCAAAACTTTCACCACTGTAGGAGCTAAAGAACTTTGAAAGCCATCAAACACACGACCAAATGTATTGAAAATTAACTCTGAAGCAACGGTTGTTACGAGAATAGATAAAATATCTTGAGCCATCAAAAAAAGGATTTCAAACTTTTGGCCAGTAGTTTTCCACCATATCAATAGGTCAAGATCACGACTTTCTTCACGTTTGGCTTTAAGATACTTATCGAGCTTAGATAGATTACATGCTGACACTTTTTTCTCCTTGCAAAAAAAGATATCAAATGCATTGTTTGAATTGAAATCCTCAACCAAATCAAGATCAACTTTCTTACCCTCCTCATGGTTATTAGGATCCCAACTACTATCAATAATAATAAAATGTTGACCACCCAAATTTCTATCACAAGAACTAAGATAAGATTTATCATAAAAATGAAACAATCTTTCCAAGGCAATTCTCACCTTATCATACATTTCATCAACTTTTGCACTATCATCATAGATTAATCAATAATAATACCACACATAGCTCATCTTTCTTATTGGATCTAATATTACCGCGATCAACGCCATCATATTCACTTTTTCAAAACTCCCATAGTATTTGTCAAACTTCTCCTTTATCTTTGCACCCATAACTTTCAAACTAAGATCTGAAACCTTCTCCGTTTGTTTCAAAGTTTTATATAAAGTTGCTATCTCATTGAAATAATCATTCACATTGATATATAGAGTCTTGGACATCTTGTTGGTGGCGTCATAAAACTTTTTTAAAAATACTAAAAGAATTCTGGCATATTCCCATTCTTCATGTTTAGGAGTGCCATAATCAAGCTCACTTAAGAAATAATGATCATCTTATTCCATATTTTCAAAAACTTTTCTGAATTTTAAGACAATATCCAACATGAGATAAGTAGAGTTCCATCAAGTTGTGACATCAAGATAAACCGAATCCTTATAAGTGATCCTCGCACTTTTAATGCAACTTTGAAATGTTTTAGCTCTCATGGGAGAACTTCTCACATACTTAACTATGTTTTGAATACGTGTAATAGAATCACGTATCTCGGTCAATCCATCTCTCATAATCAAGTTTAGAATATAAGCCGACCTCATGTGTAAAACATCTCATTCTAAGATCAATAGCCTATCTCTTGATAATTTTTCTTTTAAAAAACCAATGGCAACATTATCAAAACTAGCATTATCCAAAGTGATTGTAGACACTTTTTTCTCTATTCTCCACTCATAGATGCATTTCCCAATCATTTTCCCGATATCATTGCCCTTATGACTAAGTATCACCAAAAAAATTGATTATTCTTTTGTGCAATTTCCAGTCATCATCAATAAAATGTGCGATGAGACATAAATAATTCAAATTCTGGATGGAATTCCATGTATTAGTCGTGAGTACAACCCTAGACTTAAGCTTGCCAAAGTAAGTCTTCAATTTTTTTTTTGTTTTTGGTAAGGTAAGTCTTCAAAAAAAATTTCTCACAATGATATAACTTCATGCAATCTCTAGTTACTATAAATCGTGAGATGTGATGAAAGAGAGGTTGTAACTGATCAATAAAATCATAGAATCCAACATGCTCAACCATAAAAAAAAAGTAGTTCATCAGTTATGATCATTCGAATAAGTATTTGTCTACAACGATTTTGATCAAATTCCCATGCTGATAAGATATTTGCACTACCATCAATACTAGTATGCCCCATTATTATCCCTTGTGCTATACGTGGGGTGAAATTTTTTTGTTTCTTATCTATGTTGCGATGATGTTTATCGCATCTTTTCAAGTACTTCAACATAGCGGAAGTACCATTATCAATAGAGTACGTATACTTGGCCCCATAGTAATTGCAAATCACCATAGCTTTCTCCTTCTTGGTTTTGCCCTAACGAAAATGAAGCCAGACTGCTGATGTTCGTTTACCAGAACTAGGAAGACAAGTATTAGATACATTGTTTGTGTTGAATACCACTTCTAGGTTTTCAATTTCTTCACCTTCATGGTCTAGTGAGTCAATCATAGGATTCATATTATCATTTGATTGATCCACTTCCATTGACATATAAATAGATCGCTTAAATCAAGCAAAACATTATAATGAGCCATCAAACCATCATATTCATTTATAACAATAGAGATACTAAAGATATGATTGCAACCTTACTTCTTAATGTCATGTCCATATTTATCGTATAACTATACCTACCAAAATAGATACTAAAAAATTAAGCAGATATTAAGTTGCAACTCGAGCAAGAGCAGATTTCCAGTAGCCAAATTGATACTTTTTCCTCCAAAATGGAACATAGACAAACCAAAAACAGAATTTCATATACTTAAATTGATTGAACAGAGAATGCTAATGAAAAAGGGCCAAATGAACACTCCAAAACTACAACTCCTCCAACACAAACTCGCTCGAAAAAGGAAAATTGAAGACTTCCACCAATTCATAACTAGTCAAAGCAGACAAGCGATTCCAATCAAAATACTTTAATCAAAATACCATCCGCAATTCGCATCAATAGACCAGAGAGATCAGATGTGACAACATAAACCTCAAAGCCCCTGAACCAAACTCATTCTTGACCATCATAGGATTGGTCAAAACCTCAGTGCCCTTAAAACAAACTCATTCTTGACCATCATAGGATTGCCCCCGAATCAATCAATCAATTGGCAATTAAAATTTTTACAACTTGTGGAGAAAGAGAAAAGGTACCAATTTTGACGATGGAAAAGCATTTGAGCATCGAGCAAGGGAGGAGGCAAGGTCGTGAGAGGGGAAGGTGTCGATGTCGAGGCTTAAGCAACTCGATCGAAGCTAGGCATGAGGTGAGGCTATGACTATGGGAGGCTGTGACTTACTGCTACATGCTTCGCACGACCTATCAGCAGGCACATTTAAAGACTAAACAACCAAGAAAACTCCAATGAGACCGTCGCACCTATATCAAGTGAGATCATACTGAAACAAATGCTACAAAAAGACAGAAATCTAAAACCGACGAAAGTGAAGCCGAGAAACGCACCTGTGTCAATCACGAAGCAAACGTCACTCCAAAGAGCATAAATGCACAAATCTCAGGCAAAGCGTATGAGGAAGAGAGCCAAGCCTAAATGCGCAAATCTCAGGCAAAGTAGAGGACTTGGTCAAGGAATTTGGGGAGATCTCTTTTGATTATCTGCCGAGATCACAAAATCAGTTTGTTGATGCCTTGGCAACTTTATTTTCGATGTTGCAAGTGACTGATGGTTTGAGCGTTGATTCTTTGCAAATCAATGTCTTGAAAAAGCCTGCTTATTGTCTGATGATTGAAGAAGAACCTGATGGTCAACCCTGGTATTATGATATCATGAATTACCTTTGAGAAGGCAAATTCCCCCAAGGAAGTCAAACCAATGATCGAAAATACTTAATGAAGTTGGCATCCAAATTCTTCCCTAGTGGAGGAGCCCTTTATAAAAGGTCTTTCGATTCAATTTTATTGAAGTGTGTGGAACACAAGAAGCTAAACTCCTGATGAAAGAAATACATGAAGGAGAGTGTGGTCCTCATATGAATGGTCATCTCTTGGCTAGAAAAATCATGAGGCTCGGTTACTATTGGTTGACCATGGAAGCCGATTGTATTCAGCATGTGAGGTGCTGTCATCAATGCCAAGTCTATGGAGACAAAATCAATGCTCCTCCTAATGAGCTACATCAAATGTACGAGTCCTGGCCTTTTTCAATGTGGGGCATCGACATCATCGAAGCAATTAGCATCGAATGGACATCGTTTTATCTTAGTAGCAATTGATTACTTCATCAAATGGATTGAAGACAGTTCTTATGCCCATGTTACTGCAAAGTGTGTGGCAAAATTTATTCGTCGTGATATCATCGCTCGACATGGAGTTCCTGAAGTGATCATCATAGATAATGGATCAAACTTGAACAATAAAGTGGTAGATGAATTGCTTGGAGAATTCCACATTCGCCATTTGAATTCTTTGCCGTACCATCCACAAATGAATGGAGCTGTGGAGGCAACAAATAAGAACATGAAGAAGATTTTAGCCAAAACGGCAGAAAATTATCATGATTGGCATGATCGTTGCCATATGCTTTGTTTGCCTATCGAATTTCAGTTCGCACTTCGACTGGGGCAACACCGTTCTCATTGGTTTATGGGATGGAAGCTGTATTACCCGTGGAAGTGGAAATCCCTTCACTGAGGGTACTTTCTCAAACCAAGCTCTCTGAAGCTGAATGGGTTCAACAAAGATTTGAACAACTAAATATGATTGATGAAAAGCGGGTAAAAGCCTTATGCCATGGACAAAGCTATCAGAAGAGAGTAGCTAGGTCATTTAACCGCAAGGTTAGGCCAAGACATTTCGAGATCAATGATCTTGTCTTGAGAAAGGTCTTACCTATCATTCCAGACCCTCGTGGGAAGTTTACTCCAAACTATGAAGGTCCATATATTGTAAAGAAAGTGCTACCTGGAGGAGCACTAATCCTTGTAGAAATGGATGGTCAAGAATTGCCAAGACCTGTAAATGTTGATGCTATCAAGAAATATTATCCATAAATAAAGTGAAAAGCCTTTGAGCCATTTTTGGATTGAATCTGAGCTACTTTAGGATGTTTGCATCATGCATTTCATGCATACATATCGCATTTGCATGTTTGTTCATTTTGCAGGATCTCTGATGAAGATTCTACCTGTCCACAAGAGGTTCATCTCAAGAGTGCAAAACTTTCAAAAGTGTCCATCTTCTTTAGAACTTAGAAGTTACCATGTTCCTTAGAATGCCAAAAGAGTCAGTTTAAACTTTAGAGTCGGTTAGAACACTAGAAGTACAGTTAGAACTCTAGAAATAAACCCATGTACTAAGCAAAGCATGTTTTGTCTACAAATTTTATCCAACCTTACTTCCAAAAGTTTCCCCAGTAGGGTCAAGAAAGCATGTTTCTCCAAACAAAATTTCATTACATTTTCATTCCCCAACGAGCTGAATTTAACCAAAGTGGGTTTTGAAAAACCTGAAAAGGATTGTTAAATATGCCAGGTGGTAGTGCCTAAAATAATGAGATGCAACCCTTTTACCAAACACGTCCTCGTACACTCTTTGAGAGAATTGAGTGGAAAGAACCATGTCTTAGGGCATAGGATTCATTCACAGTGAATACATGATTTGAAATGATAATGGCATTTCATTTCTCAATCCCAAACACTATTGATATCCCTTGCAAGCCACTTTGAACCAAATAGGGAGCATTTCAAAATAACCTTGTCAAGAACAACCCTACATTGGGGCAAAATAGAGGGTCTTGGTTGAAAATTATGGAGCAAAAGATTAAGAAAGATTTTATTGCTTTCACTTGTATCAATCTTCTTGTGCTAGCTTCAAGTGATTTCTTATTGAAACTCAAAGCATCCTAAAGTGACGAAGAGCATTCCGTTCACTACCACAAACACAATTATCCCTTGCTTAGCCAATTTGAGCCTTATACAATTCTTTCATAGCCCCAGGTGATGATTATCTCCCCACACTAGGGCAAGGTACATGATTTACCAACAAAATTGAGAATATTGGTCGTGTTTGTAAATGCCACTCTAGAGTCCTAGATACTCACAAGAGAATGAAAACTAGGGGGCATGAAAAAGCAGCGTGCCTAGTAAAAGCAAGGCCAATGCCCATGAAAAAAATGCAAAGAAAAACAAGAATGCAAAAAAAGAGCGAAATCTATGATCATGCAAAAGATCATTCGTTGAAAAACAAAAGAAATGTCTTGCAAGAGAAAACATGTATTGCAAGTAATATAATTAGAACAAAGAGCAAAGCTCTCATGTCTCAAGACAAATTACCAAAAGCACTCTCGAGATAGGTTAAACTTTAAGAGTCGAATTTCTAAGAAGTCGTATGATGGTAATGATGCCAAGATAATCACTCACTTTTTAAACCTTTGATATCTAAAGGTTTTTCAAGCCTTTTTAAGCCTTACCCGAACCAATATTACAACCCTTATCTGAAGTCTCTTATGATTGGGATGGTTTGAGTTGAAATGAGGGTATCACATAGGAGCTACTGCTAGAAGGAGTGGAAGCAATCCTATCTTATCTTGTCTTCGAGGTTCTTGACTTGTAAACTTGAAGAAGATATTGATTGAATATTCATCTCTTGGCCTCAAAGTGCATACGCTTTGTATAAGCCCATGACCAAGCCATCATTACGGTCCCTTCAAAAGACCTTTTGATCAATGGAATGTATTCACTGTGAACATTTCCGAAAGCCATAGACATAGGTTGAGTGAGACTTCTCCAGTGAAATTTAAACAGTTTCCCCATATCAATGGTTGGGAACAAAAGCCCTTTTTGAGAACTAATGTGAAAGACCTCTTTTGATTAGGATATTTCCACTTGGCATATTTGATTAGGATCTTGTTCACTCACTTTCTTTCTTCCTCATTTGTCTCTGTTGCTGAGGTGAGCTATGTAGTCTAGCTTGTATGGCATGGGTATCTGTCCCTAGGCAGTCATGTAAAAGACTATTCTCCGATTACTTAAAATACTCTTGCACGAATGCTAGTTATATATTCAATAAAATGATGATACTCTTTACCTTTTCAAGCTATGTGAAGCTGTTTTCATTAGATCATTGGTTGAAAAAGTTTCTACAAAGAGCATTTCTTGAGAAGCTTGCTTGTTGCCCATTTCTTAGTGCCAAAGAAAGGGGAAAAGGGAGAGACATTAGTTGAGAAAGCTTCTGCAGGGATATTTTTGAATAAGCAATCATTTGAGAGAACACTGAGCTTGATTCGTCATAGATCCTACTTAAATTGAGATGCTCATAGTAAAAAGTTGGAGAGGTTTAGAATTTGTATTTCTCATTTTCCTATCATTTCATTGCCAGTAGTCTGTGGGGGCTCGTTCCGCTTTCTGAAGTTCTTTAATTGTTCTCAACATTTTCATAAAATAATTGGCAAGTGCTTTTGTTGGATGCTCCCTTCAAGGCAGTGTGGTGACAACGCGGACAAGAGAAAATTGCCAATTTTATGGCAGCCCGTCTATAAATGCATTGTACATACTACTCGGTTCGTTGCCGAGGCCACCAGCTGCTGCCATCCTTTTTAACGCACTCGCAGACATGTATCAGAAGCTGGAGTGGTCATCACCATATTATTGCTGTACAGCTTGGCCAATTGTCCCCGATACTGTCTATGGAAGTTCTTAACTGCAATTCTTGCCACTGTAAAGTTGTCTATTCTTATCAAGTGTATAGCATGTTCAAACTCATTGCTTCCCTCTCTTCGCCGGGGGGTTTCAGGAGAGGAATATGTAAATAGTTATAATTGCTGGGATCAATCTTTGGAATGTACATATAGCTATACATTTCATATTTGGTGTTTACTCAGGGTATCGGGGAAGACAAGCAAAAACCACCATTCTTTTCAGATTAATTTGAAGATTGCTTGGGCATGTCCTAGATGATGGAGGAAATTTTATGTGATTGTTCATGATGAACCCAGAAAAACAGGTTGCGTGGTCACGACCTGATATACAGCTCTTCTATGGATCTTGTTCGGTACTGCACCGTGCATTAGACTCGAGTCAATGCAGTGTAATGGAAGTCCACTTCCCTCCCTGTTTCGAAGTAGTGCATACAGATCATTGTGATTTCTTGTTAATTATCTTGTTGTGCTAGATCTATGTTCCCATGCAATTTCTCTTGTTAGTCGTCAAATGGTGGGGGAACCGAGTGTGATTAGGAAGGTGGTAATGTGAAGAAGGATTAGGAAGTGGCTCAATAAATAGACCAAGACTAGGCGTCCAAGAAATGAACCCTACAAAAATTTATGTCCTGACCTAACGTGTAATCGAAGATTGACCTGAGAAACCAAAGCGAGAATGGAGGCATGAGGTTGCGGAGAACCTGTGGTTTGTTGCTTGTTAAATTCATCTCATTGAAGACAATGGCAATGAGAGAGGGAACGCGGTTTGCTCCGGCAAATTTTCCATCTGGAATTGAGAGCCCGATTGTTCAGATGGTTAATGGCCAGAAGCCTTTTTCATCTACATGTCTCTGCCTGACTAACGTAGGATTGGAACATATTAACTAGCACCTCGTGTGGAATCTACACTTGTAGGTCAAGGGCAGTTTGTCATAGCAGCAACAAAGTCGTGATAAACAACCTGGCGAACCATATCAGGAAGTGTCTGCTGGTTTGATGCTCTCACTAGTCACAGCTCGAAACTAAAAACATTGCCATGTACTTGGAGATCATGGAATGACAAGTTTAGCCTGATCAACTAAGGAGCCAGCAAAAGTGAAACCTCTCCAACACGGCACATGTAAGCACTCTTAAGATCATATGGATTGAGCTCCGCAACCAACGGCCCAAAGGCCGGCCACGCACAAAGCGAAAACAAGGGAAAATTAAAGATTCTGAGCTTCTCGGCTTGCACAAATTTGAAAGAAAATGTGGACCAAATGATCCTACTTCTAACAAGCTCTAGGACAACAGCGACATCCTCCTTGATGGCAGGCAACACCAACACCACAACGACCCCCATGGTGGCGGTTGTCTCCGTCGCAATGGTCACTTAAGACCGCCGTAATTGAGTCTCCAATTCCAACTCCAACTCTCACTCCGGTATTGAACCATGAGAGTTCGCCATCTTCATATTCCATGAGTTCCGACCTCTGCCAGTACATGCTGTAGTCCTCATCAAACAGTACATGAGTATTCTGCAAGATTTATTGCCAAGTTAATAGGCAAGAGCAAATAAAAGCTACAGAAATTAGCAACAACAGGATGGATAAATACCTGCATTCCAGGTCTCAATATAAGAACACTCCTTCCATAACGATCATGAAAACTTGCTCTGTATACTTTTCCAGTTTCACCTTCAATAGCAACTTCTTCCTGTTTTAGTAAGCATCACATTGTCAAATGGAAGCATTATTCAGCATCCCAATACGTACTATTGCATATCTAACACAACCTGCTCATTAGCCATATTGTCAACTAAAATGGTCTAAATGATGATTTTGGAAACAGCATGAGTGAAAAAATATATTGGGACACTTAGTGTCCCTTGAGCAATAAACTCTCCAACACCTAATGCTTCATATCACTGCATCATGGCAGTCTCATAGAAGACACAAAAGTTGAGAGCCACTCAAAATTATTGTTGACTAACACCAATCC
>SMSX01005237.1:16092-43211 GCA_026573535.1 Eucalyptus polybractea | reverse complement strand
CCTACTGGAATGGTTAGGTCCAAGATAGCGCATGCTAACTTACCTATCACTTTTTGGAGTGATGTGTTGTTAACTGCTGCCTATATACTTAACCGGGTGCCTTTCAAATCAGTTATTTCCACTTCATATGAGCTATGGACAGTTAGAAAACCGGACTCAAGTTTTCTTAAGCCATGGGGTTGTGCTGCCTATACTCATGAGTCCTCTCACAAGTTTGGGAAATTGGGTCCCGAAGGAAAGAAGAGTATTTTAATGAGATACTCCGAACACTCAAAAGGGTATGTGTTCATAGGTGAGCAGGAAAGTGGGAGTATAACTAAATTTGAATCATGGGATGTCACATTCTTAGTGGATGAATTTCCTAAGAGGGGCGAAATAAGGGAAAATAACTCCCTATTTGAAACCTTGGATTAAGATAATGATGTCAGTGGAGTTTGTCCAAGTGGGAGTAATATGAGATGTAATGAATTGAATTCAACTCATTCTCAATTGCAACCACCTGATGTGACGACATCATCATTACCTAATCCAAGTGGGAGCATGATGGGGAATGATGTGTTAAGTGTACAATCTCCCATACGGTGAACAAGTCACCAAAGTATTCCCCGTCGATGTTTTGACATTGAAAGGGAAACTTTTATGGTTGCTCCACAAGATAAGGATGAGCCAAGAAATATTAATGAGGCTTTGAACTGCCCTAATAAGGAAAAATGGATTCATGCAATGAAAGAGGAAATTGAGTCAATGAAATCAAACCAAGTCTGGGAACTGGTTGATCTTCCAAAAGGGACGCAGAGCTATTGGGGACAAGTGGGTTCTCAAAATAAAGCGAAAGGCTGATGGCTCAATAGAAAGGCATAAGACTCGCCTTGTGGCGAAGGGGTATAATCAACATGAAGGAATTGATGATGAAAATACATTTTCTCCTGTAGTGAGATTTACCTTGATTCGCATTATTCTGACAATAGTGACTAGTATGGATCTTGAGTTACATCAAATGGATGTAAAGACTGCTTTCCTCAATGGAGAATTAGAGGAAGGAACATATATGGAACAACCTGCTGGTTTCATAATGAAAGGCTAAGAAGAAAATGTATGTCGACTTTGTGGGTCGATATATGGCCTTAAGCAGTCGTCGAGACAAAGGTATATACATTTTCATAATGCCATAGTGGCATATGATTTTACAATGATTGACGAGGATCATTGTGTATATATCAATAGATCCAATGATCAATTTGTGATCATATCATTATATGTTGATGATATATTAATTGCCGGAAGCAATATGGAGTTGGTTAATACTGTCAAGAGATAGTTGTCTTCTAACTTTGAGATGAAGGATATGGGTGAGGCTGCATACATTCTTGGAGTTAAGACTTCAAGAGATCGTTTTGAAGATATCGTTGTCTCTTTCGCAAGAAACCTATATAAATAAGGTTCTTGAACGATTTCGTATGCAAGACTGTAAACCCATAGACACTCCTATTGCAAAAGGTGAAGGATTGAGCCGTAGACTGTGTCCAGGGATTCCACAAGAGAAGGAACAAATGAAACATGTTCCTTATGCTAGTGCTGTTGGGAGCTTGATGTATGCTATGATGTGTACAACACCCGACATATGCTTTGCAGTTGGAATGGTGAGCAGATACCAATCCAATCCAGGTCAAACATATTCGAAAGCCATTAAAAGAATACTGAGGTATCTAAAGGGGACTGCTGATTATACGCTGAGTTATTAAGAAAAGGATCTGCAACTCAAAGGCTATTTTGATGCTGATTGGAGAGGAGATTTAAATGAAAGAAAATCTACCTCTGGGTTTGTTTTCTTACCGAATAATTGCACCATATGTTGGAGTAGTAAGAAACAAAAGTGTATAGCCTTGTCCACGATGTAAGTTGAGTTCGTGGCATTATCAGCAGCAGTATAAGAAGATGTTTGGCTTAAGAGATTTTTTGGATCATTTAGGTGTTATCGGAAGTGCTGCAGATTCATTGTTGGTTAACTGTGATAGCCAAGCAGCAAAAGTGTACACCAAAGATCCAAAATATCATGGCAAGACCGAACATATAGATATCAAGTAGAATCTTGTCAAGGATATGGTTGCACGAAAAGATGTGAACTTAGAGTACATACTACGCATGGAATGGTAGCAGATCTTATGACAAAGCCAATACCTAGATATGTGTTTTGTGGCCATATGAAATCTCTAGGATTGCGTAGAGACTGATGTACTGAATATTATATTTTCCCTAAGTGTTCACAATTTGATGAATTTGTGTTTTCATCATTAATGCCTATGAATCTTTGTTTAATCCTTATGCATCTTAATGCTTAGTGCATTACTTTAAGTTGAGAAGTATGTTGGACAGATATAAGATTAGCCCACTCACACGGGTAATCGTCTCTGTTTACTGTGTGATAAATAGAGATGAGACTGTTTTAAAGCTTATTATCTAGGTGATAATCGAGAGCTCAAGCTTAAAACACGTATGTCGCCTTGACTAGGTGTTAAGATGAGGATATAATACTTACTATGTCCAAAAGTGAAATACGCCACATATTTTACTTTATCTGTCTAAGATGCCAGATGTGAGTTCTGATGAATTTTATGAATGAGTAGATATGTGAACTCAAGTTAGACATTGGGTATGTCTGAACTATCATCTGTACGGTATTGAAAAGTGTAGACATACGCTCCATGGGAAATGAGTTAATACCGTAATACGTATTTCATACTACGTATGCATGAGACGACCAATAAGAGTGGCAAAAGTTTGATCTCAACTTTTATGTCGCGTGAGACTCTTGAGGAAGAGAGTTCCTCAATTTCTTAGTCCCCTCATGACTCTTACTTATTCTCAAGATTTCTATTTAGTGTTTGCTATCTTAGAATGTTGCCAATGGTCATGAGTTTGATTCGATCTAATGGGGCATTTCTAGAAAAGCAAGCTGGACTGAAATTGAGAGTTTGAAGGAAAGATGAAGATCGATTTTGGAGAATCACATTGTAGTTTTGTATTCACCGGTTAACCAATTATGACTGTCTTTGTGATAATTATAATTGTGAATACAATATATATATCATGTTTAAAAGAGATCAATGGAGATATAAATGTGATCGATCGATCTAGGGTACTGCATAGTAAATCTACTCAGGATGTGATGCCTATTATGAGCTGCTATATATTCCTAACAGATGTACGACAACGAGCTCTCAAAGTATGCTGGTCGCACGGATTATTCACCGGTATGAATGTTGAAGAGAGGAAAAGAGGATTCTGTTCGGCCCATCATGTTAAATGAGAGTCTATGATGGATTTTTCTCTGATGGGGTTGAGTAGGGCCTGTCCGCCCATGTTGGTTTTGGACCACCATGTGCGAGTGGGAGATGATGGTTTTATATGAGATGGGCTTAAAGCCCGTCCGCCCATGCTGGGCCCAAAAAGCCCGGCCCACGGGAATAGGGCCCGTGGATGGGGGAATGTATAAAAGGGAGGAGAGAGAGAGAGAAGACACCGGTTGGACAACTAAACATACGTACGTTCTTTCCCGCGCACTCTCTATCTCCAAAAAGAACAGTAAGCACAAGGCATTCATTCTTCTTCCTTTCAAGGCGTCATCGGATCGAATAGGGCCAGAATTTCTTCCTCTTCTTCAGCATTGGTGTTTAATATGTGGCTAACAAGGTACGCTCGAATCCGTGGTGTGCTTTACGATCGGTGATGCATGTTTTCCCGGGCTTCGTCTTCCGCATTGATTTAGGGGTTTGATTTGGTGTCGAATCCGGTTTTCGGGGATCCGTTATTCCCAACACAAACCAAGAAGTAAGTAGATCTTAAGTGCTCAACCTAATTATAAAGCAAGTAATCCCTCACATGATTTTGACAGCGGCAAAGCCAATAGAGGATAAGATTGATGATTTTATGGGTGGCCATGTAGAGTCTAAAGCACATAACCATACAAGCTCTGATATGCAACATGAGAAAAGACAGCACTCATCTTGTGTAGAAAAAGGCAAATGTCCACCTTCCAAGATAGACAAAAGCATCTTGAGTGATGATCATTTTTGAAAAATTCAAATGCTATACAGATTTATGTGGAGGCTAAGTCCTTCCCTCCTCATCTTTCCCTTTTAAAAGACCTGTATGCTAATTAAATGATGACCTCCATTTACCAGGTAATTCATGAAAAGGAAAATAGCATAATCTTATTCATTCTACCAAGGATACATGAAGAAGAATTGTTATGTCCAATGTCGATTAAAGTGGCATAAATTTTGGACTCAAACAATCATGTTGCCTCACTTTCAGGGCCGGCCAGCATATTTTTCCAGAAATAAAATATCCTCACTAAGGATGGTTTTAGTTCCAGGAACTATGTTGAGAAATTCCAGAAGTCGCTCTAATGTTGGAAAACTCCTATTGATAATTAATGTTTCAGGTACATTGTAGTGACATCCTCTGAGTTAAGCTTAAAAGGCAAGGACATAGGTCACGATAATTTCTCGGGGGAAGTACACTATCAGTGCCAAAAGTTGTATACGGTGCTCACTTTAGTGCCAAAAGTTTCCGTCGGATCACTTAAGTGCCAAATTAGAGAAAAAATGATCACTTTGGTGCCACCGGCGAGAGATTACGGCAAAAATGATTATGTGGCTTTTATATTTAAAAAAAAAAAAAGGTCGACGTGACTTAAGACTGTCCATGGTGGATGGCATAAAACGACGCCATTTTCCTTTCTTCGTAAGAAATGACGTTGTTTTATACCATTCCATGTGGATTCATGTAAGAAACGACGCCGCATTGCTCTACGGCAAAAAATGGTGTCGCTGAAGATGGAGTAAAATAGAGTTTGTATACAGTTCTTACTTGATGCTGACCGTAGCTCGCTCACCCACCGTCATTCACTTGCCCACCGTCACTCGGCCACTGCTGTAGTTGCGCCGTTGTTCATGGTCGGTCGCTAGCTGTGTCCCCAACTCTCGTTCACTTAGGTTTGTCATGTTCTCTACATGGGTCAATTTAGTGAAAAATTTAGGGTTCCAACGGGCAAGTTAGCGTACGGAGGGAAAATTGAGGGCTTAGCTCAAAGGGAATGTAGTGGGGAAAGTGGCGGGGATCTCACTTTTATGGGGACCAAACCGAAAAAAAGGAGGGTTCCATTGTTCGTTTGCTTTCTTTTGTGGGGACCAAAGAGAAAAATAGGCCGTGGAGGGGAAAATGGGAGCTTGACTAGGAGGGAAACAATGATAGGACCTTACTTTGTTTAATTAATTGGACTACTTCTGTGGGGGACCGAATGCGATTGAATTGAAAAATGGGTGGTGGGGACCTCACTTTGTTTATTCAATTTGACTTATTTTGTTTCTGTAAAGCGACAAAATTGAATAAATTGGTCGCATTTGTTTCTTGACAACAAAATGACAAGGACCTAAATGTGAAGTTGCTGATTCTGTCATGTGGTCTCAAAAAGTAATGACTTTTTTGTTTTCTTCATTGGGTGTAGCATTGATATGGACGAGAATCAAGTAATCGTCATTGTTTGCTATGGTGGAGAGTTTGTTATTGGCATCAATGATTGAGAATATACTAGTGGAAATGAAGTACTATCTATGGTAATGTTCGAAAGCCATCATATATTTATTTTCTGAGGGATTTGGTGTATTTTTTACGATACAAAGTGCAAAAACTATATTACTGTGTTCCTAGGAAGGAAAAACTAATTTTTTTGAAGGATAGCTTGAGATTTTTTAATGACGATAATGGTATTAAAGATATCATTTACTATTATTTTCACGGCGAAGAAACTAGAGTATATGTTGAGTATTATAGTGATAATGAGGATAGTGAGAATGAGGATGAGGATGAGGATGGGGATGGGGATGAGCAGATCACCATTGAAAGAGGAGAAGTGAGGGATCTTATTCAAGGGAGTAATTAGGTCGGGGATGAGTTTAGGTTAGATAAATGGAAAAATGAGAGGAGAGAGATATTGATAGAGATGGATATACATGGAGATGTCCTGAAATCTAGGGTGAAGATGTGGGCGATGAGGACTTCATTGGATTAGAATGGGAAATTGCTATATCCAGTGAATTAGAAGATGAATATTTGGCTTCAGTAAGTTTCCCAAGTGATGAAGATGATGATAAACTCACACAATCAAGACAAAAGCAGAGAGAATTTCTCAGATTTTTTTTTTTTTTTGCAGCTTTAGCAAAGAGGCCCAGGCTAGTAAATAGGGATGGAGCTCTAGCTTAAGGTAATAGAAGTGAAGATGAGGAAAGCTGCGGCGATGAAGTTGCTGGCTCGGAGAATGAGCTTGACAATGAAGATGAAGAACTTGCTTGTCAAAGAAAAAGTAAGTACCATTGCTATGGTCCGACTGTTGATAAACATGTTTTGTTTGTGGGCATGAGATTTGACGATGTCAAATAGTTCAAGGAAGCTATTATGAATAATTCCATTGGTGAACAAAGGAGTGTTGAATTTATTATAAACACGAAGGAATTTATGAGAGCTAAGTGCTCACAATCTAATTGAGTAAGAAGGGATCATTCCAGATTATGTCATTCCAAGAGGAACATACTTGTCTAATTATCTTTAATAATAAAATGGTAACAAGTGTGTGGTTATCGAAGTATTTTTTTAATACTATCAAAGCAATGCCCGAGATCAAGAGTCCTCAATTTCAACTGTTAATGAATGAGCAATTAGGGGTTAATGTGTCAAGGAATCAATGCAAGAGAGTCAAGATGAAAATGATGAAAATATTAATGGGTGGGTATAAGGAAGAATATACGCAGGTATGGGATTATGCTGGTGAATGCATATTTCAAAACCCATATAATAAGCCACTCCTTTATCTTGGGCCCAGATTTGATAGATTTTATATATGTTTTTATACATGCAAACGGGGCTTCTTGGCTGGTTGTAGAAGAGTTATAGGATTGGATGGATGCTTTCTAAAGGATTTATATAAGGGGGAGTTGTTGGTTGTTTTGGAGAGAGATACCGATAATCAAATGTTTCCAATAGCTTGGGCAGTGGTGAAGATAGAGAACAAGGATATTTAGTCTTGGTTTCTAAAAAATTTAATGATTGACCTTGAGATAACCGATGGGGGAGAATGGGTATTCATAAGCGACCAACAGAAGGTAATTCCATTGTCAGTTAATTCACTTCCTTTTAATATTAATTACCTGCATATTTTTCCTAACTTGTATTTATTGATTTGAATTTTTGTAAGAACTTATTCCTACATTGGCTAAGTTGATGTCATATGTTGAGCATAGAATGTGCGCGAGACACATATATGTAAACTAGTCAAGGAACTTCAAAAAAGATAAACTACAGAAGCAGTTCTGGCAAATAGCGAAGAGTACCAATATGGTTAATTTTATATTAGCCAAATAAGGATTATTGCAGTTGACAAAAGAAGGTTTTGATGTACTCTTCTAGACAGAAGCTAAGCACTAGTGTCGGGCCTTCTTTAGCGAAGAGTTCAGATGCGATATCATTGATAACAACCTCAGTGAATCTTTTAATGACAGAATTTTAAAGGTCAAGTGCAAACCAATCATCAGTATGCTTGATGATATTCAATTTATGTTATGACTAGACTGCATAAACAAAGAGATGATGCTACGGAATGGACTATAGAATGTGGCCCTAGGATTGTGAAGGGATTGAATGCAAACATTGCTAATAGTAGGTTCTGCCATCTAGTTTGGAATGGTGATAATGGATATGTGATTATTCAAAATTAAAATAAGTATGTTGTCAACCTAGATAGAAAAAAGTGTTCATATCGAGCCTAGCAACTTAATGAAATTCCCTGTGCCCATGCCATTTGTGCTATTTAGATGAAGCAAGAAAACCCAGATGATTTCCTACATGATTAGTATAAAAAAAGCTCATACCTTGTTTCATACCAATTCATGATGTAGCCTATCAGAAGCAGCAAATGTTAGGAGCTAACAAATCATGAAAACCCTCTACCTTTGTCATTGAAAAAGCAAATAGGAAGGCCAAAAAAGAGATGGAGAATATAGTAGGAAGAGACATCAAGTCAGAGGATAAGTAGGATTGAGGCAAAGATGAAATGCTCATATTGCCGCAAAGAATGGCGTAATAAGAAAGGTTGTGAGCTAAAAAAGCAGCATCAACAGCAAGATGTAATGACTGATTTAGTGCTAGGGACAAGACCTATTGAAGAGTTTCTTGTTGGGCCTATTTAAGGGAGAACATAAGGCCCTGTTGTAATGCCGAGTGAAGGGTAAACAGAAAGCTCTGCTGTAAGATAAGTATTCTATTTGCTTCAGTAACTTTTCACTTCATATTCGATAGAGTTTGATGGTTGACCATGTGTACTAGCTTCTTTTGTGCTTTTCCTCTATCGTGCATTTGTAATTTGAGAAGTTTTCTCCATTTGTTTTCACCATGAAAATGAGTAGATGTCTAATTATTCATTATAATTAGTCATAATCCTAATACAATATATTGTTATAAGGTCTATTAAAGAGCCATAAAAAGGCCATGTTGTAGGCTCAAGTGTAGGAACAGGGACTGGAACGAGCAAGACATCAACAACAACAACTAAGTCCACTATTGAGCAAATGAGAAAAAAATATTTTGTAAATTATACATCGTTGTGTTTGTCTTTTATGGGCTGAAATTTAAATTTGTTATGTATTTCTTAGGTGAGAAGACGAGCAACTACATAAGTTGCAGAGATTGCTCCCCCATTTGTTGTTGCTGAAAATGATACACCACAATGAACAAGAGGGGCTTTTGGAAAAATATTAAGGTAATATAGTTATGAGATTTACATAGATGAACGTACTGAAATGATTATTTTGAATGTAAGATTTGTAGGTCTCATGCATTTAACTTGTTATACTTCAATTCATTTGGTTGACAATATTGCTATGTTCTTATAGCTTAGGAGAACCTCGGAGGTATTTCTCTTTCAAAGTTGGTCAACTCAAGAATCAAGAGCGCAACCAAAGAATAGTGCTCCAAATAAGAAGACAGCGAGTACAACTGCAAAATAGTCATCCAAAAAGAACCCAGCACTAGTTCCATCTCAATCAATGATTGTGAGTAATAGTGATGATATGAATCAATACATGACACGTGCTTGAACAAAAATAGCCACTATCAAGAATGAGGAAAAAGAGGTAATAGAAAGCCCAATTCAAGAACCAACACATTCAGTTCGAAAGAGTGCTCGGATTATAAATTGATTCAAAGCTGCAAGAGGAAAAAGAGATCGAGATGTTGTCCATATTGATTGATGGGAGGGTGTTGGATATAGTCTATTTTTATGTGGTGCTAGACATGGTCTATTTTCATGTTTTCTTTTTTTGGGAGGATGCTGGATATTATATCAGCAATGGTAGTTGTTGCCTACAAATTGCCATTGTTTTTTTTTTTTGAAGATGATGCTGAACCTTCAGTGATTGGGGAGTGAAGTTAGACATGTTTTTCTTTTGTAAACAATTAATTAATGTCAATGGCAATAGTTATTTTTGTTTTTATTATTTTATCTTGTGTTGGTTTTAGCTAGTAATGCTAGAAAGACAATTATCAGTTATGCTGTATATTTTTTTGCTGTTGGTACAATGTTCTTATGACGATGATATTATTTTTAGATGTGTGCATATACCATTGTTGGTTAAAGTTGTGAATGCTAATGAATTTGTGGGGTTCTGGTTGTATGTGCTAGTGCAAGAATAAGATGCAATTTTGGGTGCTGATGCATCTTGTTGCATTAACACTTATATAGGCTGGTGCAGGAAGATACACCAGCAGCCTAACTGGTGCAACAAGATGCAAGATGCAGCACGACTGGTGCAAGTCAAGTGACTTTGAAACTAACATATTCTTTTTTTAAAAACGTGTTCAATACAAGTGATCACTTTGTAATCACGACTTACACTTAAATGATCACTTTTATAAAACTTTGACACTCAAGCAATTACTATTTATAACTTATGGCACTGAAATGGTCAATTGTGAATTTGTCACCATTCCTTAATTTCACCATGGTTTGCAGTTGCAACAAACTAGCAACCCATTGCCAAATAAAAAAAAAACAGCAAATCATTATATCTGAAGCAAAAACTAACCAAAACAAATATTGACAATACACAACTAAACAATAAAAATTTTAAGTGCTCACAACTAATGCATTCCAAAAGCACATTCCATTTCGTCATGGTTTGCAGTTACAATAAACCAGCAAACCAGTAAACCATTACCAAAAAAAATGCAGCAAACCATTATATTTGAAGCAAAAATTAACCAAAACAAATATTAACAATACACAACTAAGCAATGAAAATTTTAAGTGCTCACAACTAATACATTCCAACTCCAACCTTCCATTTCTACCATAGATTACAACAAAACCTTCTGCTCCATAAAAAAATTGCAGCAAAGCAAAACCACATTTTACTTCCATTTCCATGTCTTCAATAATGGTAGACATGCAAACTTCTTTTCATTACTCCACTTCACATTTGAATAAACTACACAAGAGAATAACAACACAATTAACGCTCGATAAAAGTTTCTTTTAATTTTCAGCTTTGAAACCTCCCTCTTTAAATGGTCGACCAAATTCATTTGAGCTTGCATTGAGTCGACATTCTCCAACTCGTCCATTAATGTACGTGGAGGTTGATGTTGGCTTTTAAGTAACTCCAAGATCACATCTATCGCTCGATTAGAGAATTTCCTATCAACCCATTTAAAATATTTGCACTTCGAGCCTTCTCTATATCTGCAGCACCCATGGAATCTTCTCCCGGGATTCAACCGAGTCCAAGATGTTCTTCTCGGACTCAGTAACCCACAATGACAGTAACATCCATCTAATTTGTTTTTTTATTTTTTTTTATAGGAATGTGAGCCACTGTTAAAGCTTATGCCTTCCATTTGCAAAAGCAAGCTAATAATTTTGGGAGAAATTTGAAGTATGCACTCAAATTGGTTGATTTAGGGATTTATGGTTTTTTATTTGGGGGAAAAGATGCTAAATGGCGTCGTTTTGTTGTTTGTATATTGATTGTACTCTCTAGCGATTCACGTCGGCTTCAAAAATTAATAAAAAACCGCAACGTCGGATTTCCAGTTAACCACATCGGCGTTGGCACTAAAATGATCGTTTTTCAAATTTTTTAGCACTTAAGTAATCCAACATAACTTTTTTGGCACCAAAATGAGCATGGTACACAACTTTTGACACTGATAGTATACCTATCCCATAATTTCTCATGCAGGACTTGAAGTCCTTTTGTGAAATGCAAGAAAACTCCCTACATTTCAAAACTTATCAGCTATCCTAAGACCTCTATCGTGATATTTATAAACAATGAAGATTCAGAAGATGTTTCTACTCCAGCTCTCAAGAACCTTAGAGATAGAAGCTAAGCTAGCAAAGCTTCTCTCCTACTTGTTTCCTCCACTTCCATGCCGTTTGGCTGCTGGAGAACAAACATGCATGTAATATGCACTACACAACTTAGACATAATAATTGTAAGACAAGATTGTGGAACCTCAAGATTTAGATCAAGAGCACAAGTGCTTACTTGAGGAATCTATAGACCAAATGGTCCTAGGCTTTACAGCAACTTGCCTTCTCATCCACGCACCCTAGGACGGCCACTCAAATGTGCTTTCCGGAACAGATATGCCTTAACCAATTGTGTCTCATCACTTTACATCCTAACAACCGGTTCAGCAAATCGGTGAAAACAACTCTTCTCAAATTCTTTTGACTATTTGAATCTCCAAAGGTACATGCGTACGGAAACTTATATGAGCCATGTATTTCACCCAGCATTGTGCCTGCTGTTTCGATTTTGAATAGAGATAAAATAAATACTAGCACTAACTGGACCAGGCATAGGATAGGCAAATTTTTACTCTTCTATTGCATGTCTAGAAAATACTTACACTAATTCCAGAAGTCCTTGGAAACAAAATCTAACAAATTTTTTTAATGATTTTTGTGGACTTGAACCATACAACAGAAAAGCAAGCTGACTTTTCTCCAAGCTCTTACACAGAATTGCTCATGGTCATAGAATAAGTCATGGATCCTAAAATAAAGGATAAGGGGAGCAAGCACTGTCTTCTAAATAATTGCAATCCTAATGGAATAAGATGGTCTAGATCATTGATCAAACCCCCAAATATATGTGTTCAGTTGGGCAATGACATATATTCTCGAAAGGAAGAAAGCAAATTGAGATAGTGAGCTTCATATAAAATTAGCCACACAAAACCAGAACAATTTAGTGACAAAAAAGGCCACTAACATCTATCATTTCATTCACATTTCTCTACAACAAACTATGTATCTAGACATGATTCTTCTCCCACCATAATAATAGATCTTCTTTATCCAAATCCGGAAAGGAGACATTGATCAAAACTGCTGTGCAAGCCTTGCCACAATATGTCATGTCCATTTTCAAAATCCCAATCTTCGTGTGTAGAGCAATTGAACAAAGGATTACTTCCTTGTGGTGGAAGCAAAATGAGGCGAAATCTGGGCTGCATAGGAAGAAAGGGAAACATGCAAAACCAAAAAAGATAGTGGGGGAATTGGCTTTCGTGATCTTGTGTTGTTCAACAAAGCAGTGTTGGGTAAGTAGGCTTGGAGACTCTCACAAGCACCATCGGCCTTGTGGAGTCAATCATTCAAAGGAATATACTTCCTTGAAGGAGATTTTTGGAATGCAAAAAAGGGACCACATCCTTCTTGGGATCAGCAAAGTATACTAGTTGGTAGGGATTCTATTAGTGGAGGAATAAGATGGGCAGTCAAAGATGGAAAATTGATTAAGATCCGAGAGGAGATGCTTGGAAATAGGTGTAATTGGTGGGCCAGCAAAATTTGATGAGCCTCAGAGAGTGGAGGACTTGATTAATCAGGAGAACAGAACCTGGAATAAGAATAGGTTGCAAACTGCCTTTGATGAGAACAAGCTAACGAAATTCCTCGCGATCCCTCTAAACAGAAACCCAAAGGAGAATCGACTGGTCTGGATAGGGAATAGAGTTGGGACTTACATACCTACAACAAGCTATATTTAGCTAACCAAGAATAGCAAACAGCATCAGCCCCCACCTCATTCCAAACTTCGAGATCCTTTTGGATAAGACTATGGAAATTAAACACTTTTCCTAAAGTCCGAATCTTTCTACAAAGCACCTGTCAAAATGCCCTACCCACAAGAGAAAACCTTTACAAGAGAGAGATCTTACTCTACGTAACCAAGCGTTGAAAACAACTGAGCATGTCTTTCTTGCTTGTCACTAGATAGTTGCAATTCGAGCGAACCCGCGGTGAAAGCTGTTGGAGGTTATAGGTTTGAGAGAAAAGAAGTGGTTGCTTGAAGTATTACACCAAGAGACGTCAAGTTTGGAACGCTCAACAGTGTTACCTCCAGCATAGGGAAACTCTAGAGTTTTTATATGCATGTTATTGGGCTTCGATCCATATGGACCAAAATAACTATGCTTTCACCTATTGGGTTTATATACATATTATTTTGGACTATATTAATAATATATCCAATAATCTCCTCATATGTTCACCATACAGCATAATCTAATAAGGTGGTCAATGTAATGTTCACACAAACATGAATCAACCACATTCAGTCCAAGACAATCAACTCGGATCGGTCAAAGAATATTTCAGCAGTAAAGTATTAAACTAAATCATCATTCACTCATCATTCTTATCATGAATCTGTTATGAGATTAACAAAACCCAAATCCCAAAATAAATTTCAGACTCAGTTCACAACCAATATATGCATAATAGTCAAGTATAAGTAGGCTAGTCAAAATAGTCAAAAGCCTTACAAATATAAGAAACAAACATAATAATGTCCACAAAATAGAAATAGCAAAATGCAAGTCTCAAGTAAATGGACTTCATCAAAATAGGCAATAGCAAGTAAACTATTAAGTCCCTACACACTTTAAATGATATATATTCATTCATCAAGTAGGTCATCTTGGTCAGGATTCCACTCATTAAGCTCTCCTCCATCTCTACCATCTCTTGTAGAATGTCAAATATGAATTTCATATTATCGCGAATTCAATCATTTGAATAAAAACTTAGCAACATTCCATCAGGCAAAGAAGAACATATATTGATGTCATAAAGCATCATAATATCATGTTCATAAGCATCAATCAAGTTTCATATATTATGAACAAGACCTAAACAATGTGATTTACAAAGAGCCATCAACTTAAGTTTATTTGTAGGAGAATAACTATTTTCTAGTTTCAAAGAACATGACAAATAGTCAAGTCACCTATAATAATCTAGTCATGTAATATCAAGTTTCAATTAAGAACAAGACCAATAGGCTTCTTATGTAAACAATTGTTTCTATGTTTCAATTTGGAATGTCACAGTTACTGATTCCTTAAAGTCAAATAATCTAGCATCAAGTTTAGAATGAGATCATTTAACCAAAAAGGATAGTCCAATCTAGTTGAATTGTATCATCAAGTTTGGAATGACACAATTTTCCTCGATAGAACAATTGAATTAGGTTAAAGTTATCTTCATCAAGTTTGGAATGAGATAACTCACCATTTTCAAATTAGTCAGCAACTGTGAACATCGATGAAACATATAAATTGTGCTTATCATTGTAGCCAATAAAGAAAGATTCGATAATTCAAAACACATGATTAAAAGGTAAGCAAATGGTACTTAAGACTTACCTATATAATCTTTAACCCCAGTGACCCCATTGTTTTGAATAATCGATCTTTAGGCATACCTTTGGTGAGAGTATCGGTTATGTTATCCTTCGATCTCACATCGATCAAGGTGATAACCCCTTGTTCTCTCAGAAAACTCAACAACGTATGTCTCAGTCTCACGTGTCTTCTCTTTGAATTAAAAAGAGCATTCTTAACGACTTAAATAGCTGCTCGATTATCACAGAATAGGCTTAAAGAATTAATCTTTAGCTAAGTCAAAGAAATATCTATAATCAGATTCTTTATCCACTCTGCATCTTCACCAGCTGAAGCTAAAGTAAAAAGTTCTGATTCCATAGACGACAATGCAATACAAGTCTGTTGTTTGGATTTTCAAGTAATAGCAGCTCCACCTAAAGTGAATACATATCCACTAGTGGACTTACTATTTTCAATATCTGAGCACCATGAGGCATCAGAATATTCATCCACAATTGGAGGATAACCAGAATAATAGAGAGCATAATCTTTAGTACCTTTAAGGTATCTCATTAGCCTATCGAAGGCATCCCAATGCTCTTTACTAAGATTACTAGTAAAATGACTCAGCATGCCAATTGTAAAGGCTATATCGGGTCTACTGCAACTCATAGCATACATGAGACTACCAAGTAGTTTCAAGTACTTTAACTAATCTACGCTGGTCTCTTCATTAGGATTTAGTTTGTTATTATAATTACATGGTGTCTCACTTGGTTTACACTTATCATATCCCCAAGTAAAAAGTAGCTACTTAATATAATGAGTCTGGCTAAGGGATATGACTTGCCATTTAAAACTTATTTTCATATCAAGAATGATATTAGCAATACCAAGATCTTTCATGTCAAATTCTTTAGCTAAAGTAACTTTCACGTCACTCACTACAGAATGATCAGAACCAAGAACTAACATGTCATTAACATACAAGCAAATGATGACTATCTTATTTGACATAGAACGGTGGTAAATGCATTCATTTGAATAACTAGACTGAAAGCCATAACTCTTTACCACTTTGTCAAATTTAAGATGCCACATCTTAAGTTCTTGTTTAAGACCATACAAATATTTATTCAATTTACAAACTTTGTCCTCAAGACCTTTCATAACATATCCTTTCGGTTATTCCATGTAAATTTCCTCATTTAAATCCCCATTTAAGAAAGCTGTTTTACATCCATTTGATGCACTACAAAGTGTTCAATAAATGCCAAAGCAAAAAGAATTCTTATAGTTGATAGATGACACAAAGGTGAATAGATATCAAAATAGTTTATTCCACTTTGTTGTTTATAGCCTTTAGCTACTAAACGTGCTTTGTATCTGACTATTGATCTATCACTATTCAGTTTCTTCTTTAACACCCATTTACAGCCTATATCTTTAGCTCCTTTTGACAAATTTACTAATTGCCAAGTGTGATTCTGCAGCAGAGAGCTCATTTCATTATCTATGGCTTCTGCCCATAGTAGAGATTTCCTAGATCTCATTGCTTCCTGATAGGAGAATGGATCATCCTTAATATGGTAAGCAACAAAGTCCTCACCAAAACTTTTGGGAATTCTCTCTCTTGTAGATACTCTAAGTGGAATCGATTCAATAGCTAATTGTGTGGAATTAGTGTCAGAAGGGCTTGCTTCAGATTCTACAGCAGATTCTGAAATCATATCTGTAAATCCAGAAACATTCAAGCCTTGATCTCTGAGAAACTTGTTTTTGAAGAACATTGCATCTTTAGATTCTATCACTGTGTTAGTAGATAGATCTAAAAACCTATTTGCAACGTTATCTTCTGCACTATCTAGATATACATAAGTAATGGTTCTAGATCTTAGGTTTCTTAGGATCTAGTATACTTACATAAGCAATACAGCCCCAAGTCTTAAGAGTATCATATTTATAAGGGCTCTTATACCATATCTCATAAGGTGTCATAGACAACTTAGAGTGCGGCAACTTGTTCAAGATGTGATTAGCAGTTAGAATTGCTTCTCCCTAGTAGGAGGAATGCATGACAGTTGTAAGTAACATATAATTTAACATTTCAGTTAACGTTCTATTCTTACACTCTGCAACACCATTTGATTGGGGCGAATAAGGAGCAGTGGTTTCAAGTATTATACCTTCTGAAGCATAAAATTTCTTGAACTTTGACATAGTATATTATTCTCTTCTATCACTCCTAAACCTCTTAATTTTCAAGTTGAGTTGATTTTCTACTCTAGACTTGAAAATCTTAAACTTTTCAAAAGCTTCATCTTTCGATTTCAACAAATAGACATGACAATATATAGAAAAATCATCTATAAATATTATTAGATACTTCTGACCACCCTTTAGTAATGTAATTTTTAAAGTCACAAATGTCAAAATGTATTAACTCCAGAAGTTGTGTACTTTTAGAAACCAACTTAAAGGGTTTTCTAGTGATTTTAGCCTGTGCACACACTTCACACTTATCAAATTGAATAGAAGTATCTAATGGAATGTTGTGAGTTTTAGCTAGATGTTGCATTTTCCTGTAATTTACATGTCCAAGTCTATTGTGTAGCAACTTTGGATCAATCGAAGTAGAATTCACATGGTTTATTCTATCGGCATTTAAACTCGACCTATACATACCATTAACCATGAATGCACAACCAAAATAATATAAGTTAATAGATAAAGTTATTCTACCATTCATAGTTAATTTAAAGTCAAATAATTTATCCGCTGGGAGAGTTTTAGATACGCTTTCTTGTTTTTGGAACTGAGCGTTCAAGTGATCCCATATCTCTTTCGCCATCTTATACTCACTATAAGTCATAGCCAAATTAGGATTTAGAGAGTTCAACAAGTAATCTCTATAAAAATTCTCATTTTTGTTCCATTGATATTCATCCACATCTTCAGTGGCAGATGCAAAATCACTCAATACAATATAGAATATGTCACGTTCTTTTATGCCAAATTAAACATGTAATTTCCAGCCATGAAATTTAGTAACATCAAAAAATTGCAACTTTATAATATCATAGGAACTACACTTTGCCATTTTAATCAAAGTAAAGTATTAGAAAGAGTGCACCTTGAAGTCCTTAGAGCAACAAAGTCGAATAACTCCCATAACCTTTATCAAACCGCTCTGTAGAGATGGAATTTGCCAAAACAAACCCCAAAAACAGATCTGGAGCGCCCAAAAACCTTAAGATGAACTGTCCTTGTCGCTGAAACTCATTGGAAATTTCTGCTGCCGAAATTCGCTGAAATTTCGTCTCCGAAATTCTCTAGAAATTTAGATGGAAACTTCCAGGTGTCGTAACTTCTCCGTCCGACCTCCAATTGATGCGAGTGACCACTTAAAACGTTCGTATCGACGAGTAAAACAAAGCCCAAGTGGTTTCATCCTCTAAAATTGGGTATAATTTTTGGATTCTTGAATCAAAGATTTTGGTTATCCGAATCTTCAAACTTAGATCCTCACCAATATCACTGTCGAAATCGAAAGTAAATTACACCCGTGAGTTCATCTTGACGAAATCTTCAAGAAGACACCTTACTCGCTCAAATCCAACACACAAACATAATACTTCAAGATTGTTGGAGGTTATAGGTTTGAGAGAGAAGAAGCGGTTGCTTGAAGTATTACACCAAGAGACATCAAGTTTGGAATGCTCAATAGTGTTACCTCCAGCGTAGGGAAACTTTAGAGTTTTTATATGCATATTATTAGCTTCAGCCCATATGGACCCAAATAACCATGCTTTTATCTATTAGGCTTGTATGTGAACATAGTATTTTTGACTATATTAATAATATATCCAACAAAAGCTACAATCTTTAAGCCAGCCCATCACTCGTTTGGACAAATGGATCACACAATGCTCTGAATCAAACACAAACCTACCGTCAAATGTGGAAATCACAGGCACTCTTTGGCTAATATGGAAGCTTTCCAGCATGCCGGCCGGCTGACCCGAGTGGGATTACTAACAGCACAATCACAGAGTACACAAGCTTCTCGAGGTGGAATCTCAATAAGAAAAGGAAGAAGGAACAATCATCACAATTGCCTCCTACTCGGTAGCCACCAATGAGAGGGTCGCTCAAGATCAACATTGACTGTTCGAAATCGGAAGGCTTGCCGGTCTGTGTGGCTGCCGGAGCTTTTCGTGACCAGCCGGTGGTGTTGATCCATAGCTTTGCGAGCTCGAGTCTTGTTGGATAGGTGCTAGCGACCAACACCCTAGTTTTTTTTTTGATCAAGGGATTGTCGGAGATCACCCTTCGGGGATCACACAACCCTTCGATGCTCGGTAACAACGGTGAGGCCTCGCCGCAAGCCGCTATTTAAACGTAAACCCTCGGGGACTGGCCTAATACTTTGAACTCGTTCCCTCAGCCATGAGGTAGTGAAGCCCAACTATCATAGCTACCTATGGGTGGGTAACCGACACCCCAGCTTTGAGCGCATCTTCACTATGAAATTGTTAATCACACTACCGATCAAGGAAAATTACCATATGCAAAAATAACTTGTAAGTGGAAAAGAGAATTTACCCTAAATTCATATTATCAATGATATTTCATGAAAGTAATAAAATGTTAGCAACTTCTGCCTTACAAGACTTTAAGGTAAATTACAATATTTAAGGCATGATTACTAACTTGTCGTTTACAACAACTTAGTTACTGAGGTTTAATATATTTAATTTATGATCTAAGTAGCATTAATAATGATACTCGATATGCGATACAACATGACATGATATACTGACATGTTGTTTATCAAAAAATAGAAGTTCCAACACATTATGACACATTAGATATTAAATGTATAGTTTTCTATATACATGATAAATTATCAATCATTTTAATCAAATTAATTTATTTCAAATTCATAAATAAATATATAATAATAAAAAGAGCCTAAAATGAATTTACACTAGAAACATTAATTTACCATTTATTAATATCATTCATTATTTCAATTTGACAAAATTCAACTCTATTCCAATAATCCATAAATATTGGAGGAGAAAAGATAAGCGATCTACAATTTAGACTCATGTGTCAAAGCATGTTGGAAGAGAAAAAACAAATTTGAGAGATGAATTATGTATCATGGAAAGTAAGAATCAGAATAGAAGAGTATACTAGATTTTTCTTCTTTCTCCCTTTACCATTTTTTTGTTTTTTATATATTTACATTTTGACCCATCATTTATTGAAAATTTTTAAAATTAACCCTGTGTGTGTCAGAATTCCAAACTTGCATGTTGCATGTTGGAATTCCAAACTTCTTGTCAAAAAGTGTTGTAGGAGTTGACCTCCCGTTTATCAAATGTTGGAGAGTATTGAATACGTGTTAGAGTGTTCAACACGACACAAAAACTCTCGGAGAGTGTTGCTTCCTAGGTTACGATTATTGATTCTATAGTTAAGCTATTGTTCGAAGTTATAAGTGAAACCGAGTTGCCACGATTAACAATAATGAGGTGTAAATTCAAATTGCAGTCTTATATAGGCGCCTGGGGGCGCAACCTTAGGCGCCTGGAGGCGCAGCAGCTAGATTTGGCCTTCGCACCGCCAGATCTAGCGGCCTGAGGTCACGCGGACACAAGCGGTGCAACCTCAGGTGACGCCATCACCGCCTGGAGGCGCGACCTTAGGCACCTAAGGCCAGATCTGGCGGCTTGAGGTTGCGCGGACCCAGGCGGCATCGTCTGGTTTCGCACGAACCAAGCGAACGAGGTGACGCCGCCTAGGTCCTCGCGACCTTAGGTGGCATCGCCTGGTTCATGCGCACCAGGCGACACTGCCTGAGGTCCGTGCGACCTCAGGCTGTGTCGCCTAAGGTCGCTTGAGGTCCGCGACCCAGGCGACGCCGCTTGGGTCGTGAGTCATGCCACCCCCAGGCGGTGGTCACCGGGGAAGCGCGTCCCTCAGGCGGCGGTGGTGGCTGTCGGAGAAGCCCGATGGGCGGGGAAGAAGAAGACGCTAGGAAGAAGAAGACCCGTGAAGAAGGAAGACGAAGGTGAAAGATTAATAAACAGTGATTTTTGCATTTTTGGAATGCCGAATCTCAATGCCGCCCCTCCCCAGCTTTCAACATTCAGCCTTCGGAATGCTCATATTTGGGTAAAGGGGCTTTCAAATATTTTACCAAACACCCAAAATTTCCCCCAAGGGGCTTTAGGGGCCCAAAGCCCCTTGGGAATGCCCAACCAAACACCCCCTAAATATGAAATTGAATTTTGCGACTGTCTAAAATGTCCAGGAACCTCATTATCAAGAACCACAGTTCATGAAGAGTATTCAGTACATTTCTCAGTTTCCACTGAAATTAGTGAGTCTCCAGCAATTGAAGAACTATTATCAAGTTGAACATGGGGAAGTTGATAGACATTAAGAAAGTCAAACCAAGGTACAAGCACTAGAATATCAACATCTGCAGGCTCCATATCATCTCTTCACCGGTCATCTCGAAGGTATTCTTGGAAAGAACATTCCATGTTATGTCTATTTGAGTTGCTAGGAGATACTGGACAAATCACAAATATAATTTAAATCATTCTAGTAATTAAACTAAAACCAAATTGATAACTTGTTATGAGCTCAATCATTCATACCAAATATGAAAGGATGATTTTGAGGTGTATCTTAATATTTACGGATTGTGTGAATAGTCATTTATAGCTGTGTACCTCTGCAAATTCTTAAAAATATGAATGAGAGGCATGATCAAGATTTTGTTCTATTATTTTGTAAAACAGTTAAGCGGGAGAAATGCTCAACTGCTAGCCAACCATGTGGAAGTCAGGGGTATCCATCGAACAACCGTGATTGAACTCAGATTGAACTCGGATTAATCACTACAAGCAATTTATCATCCGGTTACTACAACAAGATTAAAGCTAAGTTCTCTCTCATTCTCCAACTCTCCTATTTGGATTCGGTCAATGGTATTGATCCTCGATCTTTGCCTGAATCGCCACCTAACGCCAAAAGCCACCACCGATTGACACCACTTGCCACACTGGAACCTCACTGATTGCGCCTCTGTTTTACTTTGTTTTCTGATCAGAGACTTGGAAAAGCTCAACTCCTGCTCGTTTCTTCTTCACCAAGGCGGATCACCAGCAACAACGCCTCCCAAGACATCGGATACTTAGTTTGATCATCCTTCAGAATTTACATCTGCATCTCCCAGGTAAGTATCTCTCTATACACTATTCTCGGAGAAACAAGGACAAGAAATCTTAACTATTGATTCCCTGAAGATTGTCTGCTATTAAGTTCCTGTTTGTAATTTTGAACATGTTTCATTAAATATGTGATGTTCAGAATATGGATCCTGGCTTTAATGAGTTCCCTGGTTGATGAAGATTTATTATGACATTAAGTTTTTAAAGCTAGAACAGTGATGAGCAAAGCAAGGTGAATGATGAACAAAGCAAAGATTTGATCATGTCTCTCTAGGATGTTGGAAAGAAAGAAAATGGAGGCAAAGGGAAACCGAGCGAACTATGAGTTCATGTTCTGAAGGTAATGGCTGAGAAAGAGACCGAAAGAAAGAAACAAAATAAAATAAAATATATAAAAAATTAAAAATTAAAAATTAAGGAAAGAGAGAAAATTTCGGTGTGCAACATGTGTTTCGGCGTAAACGAAGAATAAAAAGGGGAAAAAGAAATCAAAGGGAATAAACAAAATCTTAAAATAATAACAAAACTTATCCACAAATATGTCAAATTATCGTGTGTATGTCCTCATCAATGTCATTATTAAATCCCTTCGCTCTTCAAATTTCCATCAAATGACCCACAGATATGTGAAAATCTCCATGAAACAATACTCTACACAGAAAACACAAAATTTAATTCTTGTCATTTAAATCCTCATAATAGAGTTTTAGAAAATCGAGTACTTCATCAATATTTGGGAAATTGATAATGGGTCATCTTCGCAAACGCCTAATTTGTCTCTCCAAAGGTGAATGTTATCCTTCCCACTTTATCAACAGTGGAGAACCAGTGCACTTTCTGACCATGAGTAAATAAAAATTTCAGATGGAAAACTCTCCTTAATCCCTAGCTAGAAGTCCTTACAGAAAGACATGGATTCAACATGCATGGTGCGAGCTGTGCATGTGCACGGCAATACATGACATTTATGGCACAAAGTACAATACGAGGATATTTCAGCGAAGCCAAGGACAAGAGTGTGGCTAAATTACATGGTGGGGCCGGGCTTATATGGGTGAAACAAAAGAGTCCCAACCACTTTATCATAGACTCCTTATGCTCAAGGGAATTGAATTTCCTCAGAATTTTTTGTTGGCTTTTTTTCTTTGATCATGATGGTAATTCTTTTTTATCCTCATCCACGTTGTCAAGCATCACCCCATTCATATCATGTATAATTACTCTAAATAGCTCAACAAAGGCATCCATTTTTACCAGATACCCCCTTACCTCAAAATCATATCCCTAACTACCCCTCGCTGCTGTCTCCGTTGCATCACTGTCGACCCATTCTTTTTTTGCATCTCCATCTCCCTTGCAGCAGATTTCCACTAGTTGTATTTACCAAAAAACTGCCCATCTCTGAGTGTCCATCACTACGTTTCCAGCAACATCGTGTAAAAGAGCATATCGAGATCACTGCAAACAAGAATAAAGCCCCGTTAATGGTGATTCCCTTATACAGCGATACGAACATCCTCGGTAACACTCCACTCATCACACGGCTCAAGTGACGTTGATTGCATACCCCTTGTACACGAAGCCTCAACAGGAAGATTTTCAAGCTGTACACTTACATGATCGGCCCCATCCAGATGGAGTAGAAGGCCAAGTAGGACAACAATGAGGTGATGCGGAGAGCCATTGCCCATATTAGCTTCAGGTGGCCATTGTGACATCCTAAACTTCTCAACCTAGTTTCTACTGAATTAATCGGGCATTTCATTAACGCGTCTATAGGGCTATTCTCAGAGTTGATCACTCTCGAGATAACTAGACTAATTGGGGAAGCTATTAAGAATTTTAAAGCAATAGACTTGAGATTTCAATTAAGAATCGGCTTCTCAACCATGTCCATCTTTATAGGTTATTACGGCACAGTTAAAAATCGATTTGAGATCAGAGATAGATCTGTTCGACTAAGATGTATGGCCGATCGTGGGTGACTCTACTAAATTGAAAAATTTTCGTCGATCGATACTAATCCGATTTTGCTGTCGTTTTCACGACAATTGAAAGTCGCCATTGAGTCGAGTGGGTTCATTGTGGCTTGAAGAAAATCGACCACGGGTCATTTGCTTTAAAAAGTTCTGAAAAATACCCGATAATCTAGGTCACGCTAAAAACGCGCCAAAATGAAATTAACTATCAATTCAAGTCTGATTTCATAAATTGAAGTTTCTGCAATGTCACAATAAATTATAAGAGTGTTGACTCAGTCTCGGAAGATTTTTCTGATAGTTGAGACTTTTTGGGAAAAAGTCAGTATATAACCGTTTTTGTGCAGAAAGGACCGGGGAATGTTTTGATGGAAAAATTGAAAAGCCAGATGACTATACGGGTGAGGAAGAATGCCAAGATGATTGATGGTGGATCAATTGATTTTTAGAGGCTATTTGATATCGAATTAAGAGAGAGTTGATGTGCAATTGAGTCCATCCCTCCCCCAAATTCGTGTACCCCCACCAAGCCACAACCTTTGGACCATTTTGGCTTCTAGAAGAAGTGTATGTGTGACCTAATGGAGGCCAAGCAAAAATACGTGGCTTAGGATGGTTTGTGAAGATATTTTTGTGAAAAGATCAAGCAAAGGGGGACCCTCCGTTCTCTCTTTTCTCCAACTCGTGCGTGACCAGCAAGGGAGAGCAGAATTAGCGAAAATTCCAGTCCACCGATCGTCCACCTTCTCTGCCATCCCACCGAAGACACCGCCCGTGATATCTCTCTCTCCCTTCGCCCGTTTGCACCCTCTTACACGGCCATCTCACCCCTGCTCCACCATCTTTTACTTTCTTGGTCAACTTCAGTGAAATTCTTCAAGTGAAGCCCCCAGGTGTAGACTGAAGCCGCTGCGGTTTGTCTAGCTCCACGTGGCTTCAAAACTCTAGCCTTTGCCAACGGCTTCAGCGACCGCCACGAGTGCTGCTTCTCTTCATCCGTGTTCCACCGAAGCCTGCGAAGCCCGCTGGTTGACTCTGTTGGCCACTCACGCCTCAACCCAGCAAAGCGTGAGCTGCCAGGCGTCCCCTCCTCCACCGCTTGTTGCAGCTCCACTTCATTTTGCCACTATCAACGCTCCCAGCTTCAGCATCCGACGGTCTTGCCTGCCACTTGTCCTCAACGTCGTCGCCCTCGTTCAATCTTCAGCAGCGACATTGACTTCGCAACCGCCTCTCTCCGCTTGGTTTCTCTCCTGCCAACGACACCAACTGCTTCTGCCTTCCTGTTCGTGGCCCAACTCGTGCGAAGCAGCTCCTTTGGGCCACCGAACCCACAAGGGCAGCAAGTCCACGAGCCCAACAAGCTGGCCCATCTCCAGTAGTCCTCAAACCTAGCGAATTTAAGCCTAGTTGGGCCCAAAAGTCCAGCATTTAAGCCACTTGAAACCTGGCCCAGCTTCAGTGCAGATAGGCCCACTTTAGCTTTGTTTCAAGCCCATTTCAGCCCAATCAATGAAGCCCAGATCAAGTTCATCCCAAGAATTACAGCAGGCCCAAGCCCAGAAATTTCTGTGGGCTTGTAAAGTTTATTAGCTTGGTCCAAGTTTGTCGCGGGCCCAAGTTCGGCCGCCGTCGTGGTGTCCCGATCCCCGCTTTTAATTAAGTGAGTAATCTCACTAATCCTTACTTAGTAGACTAATGATGCTTAAGGATTGATTAGATTTAATTAAGTACAATTAGGTGGTTAGATTAGCATGGATTAGTGATTATTAGTTAATTGCATTGCATATTAGTTAGGTGGTTAGTGTACTTAGCTAGAGAACTGCATATACTATTTATTGAATGCATCTCAAGATTTTTTCTGATCTAATTTGGCTTCCAATTAGGCATTACGGGCCTAGATTGGATTTATCATATTTATTTATTAATTTTCGAGATTAATTTAATTAATTATTTATTTTCTGGAAATTAGGTAGGGATAGCCGACGATCGGAATTTTATGCTGATTGTCATGGCACATTCCATTTATTTAATTGAGCTTTATTTTGTGTCGAATTGAATTATTTGTGAAGGATGGGAATTATTCTTTAATTGGAAAATCATTGGTTATTAATTGAAAAATAACCGGGCATCGGTTGATAATGCAAAAAATATTTGAATGGACTACAAAAAATGTGGGAGTTATGGAAAGGAAAATATTATATTTTGGCTAAGGCCAGCCGTGTGTTCACTCACGATATTTTATTGGGTATTTTTAATATGAAAAAATTAGGCCAGGATATTACTTTAATTAGGGAATTTAAGTGCGAGGCACATTGTCATTGGGCCGTGAAGGATTAATTGTGTGTTGGTTTATAGTTGAAGCAAGACGATTATTGTAAGTTGATGTGATGTGTGTTGTGTTAAGGGAAACAAATGGGTCATGAGCAGGTAAAGGACTAAGTACTACATGATAGCGAGATTTCGTGTGAGTAACTTATAGCACCTTATACCATTGCTTATTGTAGTGAAGGGTTAAGTACTACACGATAGCGAGACTTTGTGTAAGTAACATCTAGTGCCTTATATTATTGCTTTTGTAGTGAAGGACTAAGTACTACATGATAGCGAGATTTCGTGTAAATTATCTCTAGCGCCTTACACTATTGTTATTTGTGGGCAAAGACTAATTACCGCACGATGACAAGACTTCATGTTGGGTTACCTCTAGCGCCTTAAGCTTATTTTTGTGTGGGAATGTCGACTAGGAACGTTGAGAACAATTATCGAGTATAGGTGGAATCACTTATATGATTTGATCCATTCATCATGAATCGATTGATTGAATTGAAATGACTGATGAATGGTCCGGTTGGCATGTAATCGACTAGGTCGATTGATCGAAATATCGATTTATGATGTGATTGCTTGGGTGCCTATTGAACTGTGCTAATATGCAAGTGGAATCTGAGGCCAAGGTAAGTCCTCTGACTCGTGTGTGCATAGGCAGCCCGGTTAGCGTATTGGTTTCCTAATTGAGTCTTAGTAGGGTAGAACTTGCTGAGACGTAATCTCATCCCGGTTGTGGGACAACATTTTAGGCCCGTAGATGAGCCTATGAAGAAGGAACCAGAAGAGGATGATGACCCGGTAAAAGATCAAGAGCTTGAAGGA
>SMSX01005236.1:21841-33496 GCA_026573535.1 Eucalyptus polybractea | reverse complement strand
ACAGTGGATATGATTTGGATTTTTTTTTTTTTGTAGTACTAACCCTCATCTGATTATCTGGGCCAAAATGTATATTCAATCCTTCATTTTCAGTGCAGATTAAAAGAAGAAAACTAATTTTCGGTCTTTTCAAAAAGTACGAATTACTTCATTCTCCTGAAAAAAAAAGGATTCGAATTTAATTTTCAATATTAGTTCTTCAGTCACGAGAACTGCACGTGACTTTTTTTTCTCAATTTGCATTTCGAGATGCGTCCAGGCCTTGTCCCATCTGTACCAAGCACCAAAGGACGAGGAAGAATCGATGCTAGCAAACGACCACACATCGCTTTGTTCTATCAAATACATCCGCTTGGGGACAGGCCATGTTATATTGTTCACCTGCACTAGAAGACAATCACTAGTTGAAGTTGAAGACAACCACTAGTTAGTTAGTCGACGATATTCGAGCTTTTCTCCAAGAGATTGTCAATGAACGACCAAGTGGGCCTATGGAATGAGTGCCTCCAAACCCAATGGGCTCGAAACGTTGTAGGCCCATGGAAAGTGGTGAGAGCGAGTGAAATTGATCTTTGTTGTTCCTTTTTGTGGGGATGTTTTCCGTGTCAAAGCTTGTAATCCGGGAAAAATGAGCTTTTGGTCCATCTTAGAAAGGAGAAGGGTAACTTAGAACTAGGATTCGGGATGGATGTGTATAGACTACTCAAGACTTTCACAGGAAGTCCCCGTGCCGGTCGTAGTTGCGAGTTAGTCCATGTCACGAGATGGGTCACTCAGACTGGATGCTGGAAAGGTGTTAGGTGGTTTGCGGTCGTATTGGTTCCGAAAGGAACGTCAAGACTTTGATTTTCCAATAGGTTCATACGAGAAACTTCAACAGTCATGGATTTTGGATGCTTATCTTGTCTTCTTTACATTACATGTAAGCCAGCAATTTGAGTTAATGGATCTGATGCACTCCCTGAACTTTGGTCCCGAGAGGTAGATGAGGGCTTTTTGTTGGGGCCAAGTTGACAGAAATGAACTAAAGGGAATTTAGTTGACCGAGATCAGCAGAATTTGACTGCAAGTGACCACTTGATTAAGAATCATATTTACTTTATTCACGGGGATTGTGATTCATGTTTAATTCCACATGCTCATAAAGAACAATGGAGATCACTTGGACAGCAAAAGGGCACAAAGATTTTTCTAAAACAACCTTTAGATTTTTTATATTTTGAATACGCTGAACTCTAGTTACATAACAAACAGGGAAAAGATGATCCATGAAGCAGTTCAATTAACTATAACCAGGACGTTAATACCAAAGTGGAGATAGTTCTACTTATTCTGATTCTTGGGTAAGTTTTTGACTAGAATCAAAATGGTTTTTTATTCTAATTTTTCGAAACTAGCCTTTAGTGGATAGTTCTTAATTTTAAAGTGAGAATCATTCATAAATCGATCACCCCAAGCTACCACAAAACAATGGACCATGGCTTGGTGGCCCCATTTTCACAGGTGCCTCTAGGTTTTCTCTTCATGTTGACAATTTGTAATTAGCCCAAAGTGGCAATGGTGGGGAGATGCGCTTTCGAATCACCATGCATGCGATTAATTAAATGGAACTAAAGATCAGCGCATCTCAAATCCGGAGAAAGCGTGCTCCGCGTCCTCCAGAATCCAAAGCAAACGGATCGATTGTCGTCAACGCAACGGTCCTTTTCTTTTTTTCTCAAGACGAACAGAGAGAAAGCCAAGACGAGACAAAAGAGGAGCACGAAAAGTCAAAAGGCTGCATTTATTAAAAGCCGAAAGTCGCAATCAAAAAGACCGGAACATTAATTTCCACGCAAGAAATTTGAATAAAAGAAGAAGCCGACAGTGTCTCTTTCTTTATCGTCTCTCACCTCCCTCCCTTCAAATTTCGAAATTCAAAAGAGCTCTTCCATCCACCAACGTTCGACATTGTCCCCCCCTCCTCTTTTGTTGGTCGTTCTTAAGAAGACCCCATTTCTCTCTCCGTTCGCTGCAGAGCTTCACTTTCTTGTTTCTTCTTCTTCTTCTTCCACGCGATGTTGTTCAGCTCGAGCCACGGGTAGCGCTCGGCCCTGGTCGTTAGCCCTCCGAGTTTTCAGCTGCTGCTGCTTTCACTTCAGCGGGTGCCGCTCTGAGCTGAGGGTAAGCTTTTCGCGCGCTCGTTTCTCCTTTTCCATTTGGGTGTGGGCCGAGGTTCTCGTGCTTACTGCTTGGTGGGTGCGCGTCTCGTCGTTGACGGTGCGCCCCTCCGTAGTTCTTACTGTTTTTAGCATACTCCTGTTGATGGTGATCTCGAGTGAAAAACGACTGCTGTGGAAGAATATCTTCCCTTCTCGTAATTCAGCGAGATGATTGAAAAAAGAAGAAGAAAAAACAGGGAAGCTTTAGGAATAGTTCGAATTCGAAGCCACACAACTCGATGCAAAATTGTCACTTTGAACTGATTAGTGCTGAGGTTTGTAGTTTATTTCTGGTAACTCAATGATGTTGTTCTCCGCATAAGATGCTCTGCTCGCAAGAGGTCACTTTCTAAATCATTCTAAGACTCTGTTCAGGAGTGCCAGGGGCTCTTTTAACATTTCCTGATGCAATTCCAGGCTCTTGTAGTAGGACCGAGATGGATACCGGAGTTCACATGAGAAGAATGAGCACGCCCGGGATCCGACAAGTGAATAACTCCAGGGACGATGCCGACAGCGTGGTCAGCAGCGCCGAGTTCGCTAGCTACACGGTCCACATACCCCCCACGCCGGAGTACCAACCGATGTACATGTCGATCGAGACTTCGAACGCCGAGAAAGTCGAGGACCTGTATGCCTCGAACTCGCTCTTCACGGGAGGGTACAACCGCGCCACCCGCTCCTTTCTGAAGGAGAAGATGACCGACTCCGTGTCGAACCACCCTCAGATGGCGGGCACGAACGGGTCGATGTGCGAAATACCCGGGTGCGACGCGAAGATCATGAGGGACGAGCGAGGAGAAGACATCGTCCCCTGCGACTGTGACTTCAAGATATGCAGGGACTGTTTCAGGGACGCGGTGAGAGGGGGAGATGTGATTTGCTTGGGGTGCAAGGAGCCTTACAAGGGGCTGGACATGGCCGAGCCTGAGATGAATGATGGGCGGCGGGTATCTTCTGGCGGGATGTCGAAGAGGGAGCGGAGGATGTCCATGATCAAATCGAGGATGTCGCTGAAGAGGTCGGAAATGGATGACTTCGATCATAGGAACTGGCTCTTCGAAACCAAGGGGAGCTACGGATATGGGAACGCGATGTGGCCTGAAGAGGACGTCAATGGAGATTACGATGGATTCGGTAACCCTCAAGTGCTCCATGACAAAAAGTGGAGGCCCCTTACTCGCAAGGTCAATGTCTCCCCAAAAATCCTTAGTCCCTACAGGTACATTCTCTTGTGCCTCTGTTCTGCTCATGTTTGCTTCTTTGGCTGAAATTTTTCACTGGGTGATGTTCCAAAATATATGGTCATGTTAACAGAGGGAAATGAAAGCATTTGTGATCTGACACTTTGTCAAAGTACGTTGTAGCACTCACTGTAATTGGTGAATAGTTTGCATAATGACCTCATTTATATTTAATACTATCGCCGTTATCTTTCTGTAAAAGGGTTATCTTTCTGGCAATGTGATTCTTAGTCCAGCATGTTGCTGCTTCTGAAGTTGTTAGTTGCCTAAATTTGGATTAGTAGTACATTTCTGATTGAATTTTACCATGGTTGACATGCCATATCGCTCAAACGGGATCATATTTTCTTCAAAGTTTAGAAGCCCTTAAGCTATGCTTTAAGGCCTTCTTTTTGCTGCCGAGTTGGCAAGCATTCTCATCGGCCTATCGTGAAATTTCTTCCTTCAGGCTCTTGATTTTCCTCCGAATTATTGCTCTGGCACTACTTTTGATGTGGCGGATTAAGCATCCTAATGAAGATGCAATGTGGTTGTGGGCGATGTCTGTGGTTTGCGAGATATGGTTTGGATTCTCATGGCTACTTGACCAACTTCCGAAACTCTGTCCTATTAATCGCTCTACTGACCTTGGTGCTCTGAAGATGAAGTTTGAAACTCCTTCTCCTACCAACCCTACTGGAAAATGTGACCTCCCGGGTATCGATATCTTTGTGTCCACCGCTGATCCGGAGAAGGAACCACCTCTTGTCACTGCAAACACCATTCTGTCTATATTGGCAGCTGACTATCCTGTTGAGAAGCTCGCATGTTATGTGTCTGATGATGGAGGCGCACTCTTAACCTTCGAGGCAATGGCAGAAGCTGCAAGCTTTGCCAATCTGTGGGTCCCATTTTGCCGTAAGCATCGAATTGAACCCAGGAATCCAGAATCTTACTTCAGTCTAAAGAGAGATCCCTACAAAGACAAGGTCCGACAGGATTTTGTTAGGGATCGTAGGCGGGTTAAGCGTGAGTATGATGAATTTAAGGTTCGGATCAATGGCCTTTCCAATTCGATACGACGACGTTCTGATGCTTACAATGCTTGCGAGGAGATAAAAGCTGCGAAGCTGCAGAACAAAAATGAATCCAGTGAAGGAGTGGAGAGTTTGAAGATTCCTAAAGCTACTTGGATGGCTGATGGAACTCACTGGCCAGGCACCTGGACTGGTCCTGCAGCTGAACACTCACGGGGTGATCATGCAAGCGTCATACAGGTATGACTTGACTAATAAAAGGTTCCGAGTGCTTCAGATTGATTTGTTCACAATCTTAACCATATGAATTGCAGGTAATGCTGAAACCTCCAAGTGACGAACCATTGAGAGGTACAGAATCAACATCACCTATTGATCTAGCTGAAGTTGACATTCGTCTTCCCATGCTGGTCTATATATCTCGTGAAAAGCGTCCTGGTTATGATCACAACAAGAAAGCCGGGGCTATGAATGCACTTGTTCGAGCCTCAGCCATTATGTCTAATGGCCCCTTCATTCTAAACCTCGACTGCGACCATTACATATACAATTCCCAAGCAATGAGAGAAGGCATGTGTTTCATGATGGACCGAGGCGGAGATCGCATCTGTTATGTCCAGTTCCCACAGAGGTTTGAAGGAATAGACCCATCCGATCGATATGCCAATCACAACACCGTCTTTTTTGATGTCAACATGCGTGCTCTTGATGGTTTACAAGGTCCGGTTTATGTTGGAACTGGATGCCTCTTTCGTCGGACTGCTTTATATGGCTTTGACCCACCTCGAGTCAAAGAACATGGGGGCTGTTTTAGCCAGATCTTCAAGCGACATCGATCAGCTGCCACTGTTGCTTCTACCCCTGAAGTTTCCCTTGTCGAAAATCGCTTTCTTGGTATGGGAGATTCTAGCCAGGAAGAAGTGAATCTTCTCCCTAATAAGTTTGGAAATTCAGTCCTCTTTGTCGAATCTATTCACATAGCTGAATTTCAAGGTCGGCCGCTCGCTGATGACCCATCTGTCAAAAATGGGCGGCCACCTGGTGCGCTTACTATTCCTCGGCAGCTCCTCGATGCACCGACTGTTGCTGAGGCAATCAGTGTCATCTCATGCTGGTATGAAGATAAAACTGAATGGGGCCAACGAATTGGCTGGATATACGGGTCTGTCACGGAAGATGTGGTCACAGGATATAGAATGCACAACCGAGGATGGAGATCTATTTATTGTGTCACCAAGAGGGATGCTTTCCGTGGGACTGCGCCTATTAATCTCACTGATCGGCTCCACCAGGTTCTTCGATGGGCCACTGGTTCTGTGGAAATATTCTTCTCCCGTAATAATGCACTTCTAGCCAGCAGAAGGATGAAGTTTTTGCAAAGGATTGCTTATATGAACGTTGGCCTCTACCCTTTCACTTCCATTTTCCTAGTTGTCTATTGCTTTCTTCCAGCATTATCCCTCTTCTCTGGTCAGTTCATAGTTCAGTCCCTTGATGTTACTTTTCTGACTTATCTCCTGGCAATCACTGTTACCCTTTGCATCCTGGCAATGCTCGAGATCAAATGGTCTGGGATCGAATTGGAAGAATGGTGGAGAAACGAGCAATTCTGGTTGATCGGAGGGACGAGTGCTCATCTTGCTGCCGTGATACAAGGATTGCTGAAGGTGATTGCTGGGATCGAGATCTCCTTCACCCTGACATCAAAATCAGCCGGTGATGAGGACGACGACGAGTTCGCGGAGCTCTACTTATTCAAATGGACATCGCTGATGATACTTCCGATCACAATCATGCTGACCAACTTGATCGCGATTGCAGTGGCAGTCTGTCGGACGATATACAGCATCATACCTCAGTGGAGCCGACTGATGGGAGGTGTGTTCTTCAGCTTCTGGGTCCTCGTTCATCTCTATCCTTTCGCCAAAGGGCTCATGGGGAAGAGAGGGAGGACGCCAACGATCGTGTACGTTTGGTCAGGCCTCATAGCCATCACCATTTCTCTCCTTTGGGTTTCTATCAAACCTCCAGCAGGTAACAATCAAATTGGAGGACCCTTTCAGCTGTGGTAGTAGTTCAAGTCATCTTGGATTTCTCTGGCTTCATCAGACTCTTTGTTTCTGCTTGAGGGACAACTTTTGATGTCCCTACGTTGACGATGGTACATGCTCGTTACTTGGTGTAGTTATTATTGTTTTGAGTTCGAACCTTAAGTCTATCTTTTGGAAAGGTTTCCAGCATTTATGTCAGCAGCCATTTCCATTTCACGCTTTCATGTTGCAATATAGAGCAAAAAACACAGAACCAAAACCGCCAATGGGATCTATTGCGTCTCTCCCTGCAGACACCTTGAATAGCCGAATCCTTTGGAACGAAAATTACAAGGAAAATATAAATTGGATCTTATGGGTCTCACGTAAGAAACTCAGGGGTATGTGATTGGAGTGCAACTTACAAGAACATGTAACCTTACAAAGAAGGTACAAAGTGCATGAATGTTTGGTAAGGATCCCAATTAATTTAGCTGGAGAACAGCCATATTGGGACTAACATCGCTCAATTAGAATATATTCCCTCCAACTAGAGGCAAATCGAAATCTATCTTTAGAGATTATTTAATCAAGGCAACCGTACACATATCCACACAAAGAATGAAAAGAATATATTCACGGACCAAACTATATCATCCCCTCAATTATTCCACAAATTTCTATAAGAGAGTGAAGCCAATTTACATATATGATGATTGTATGACCCATTACATAGAGGCCTGATTATCCGAGACCGATGCGGCTGGGATCCGCTCCCTCCGCCTTGACCGGCGCTTGTGGCTGCCGCCAAACTTGAGCCTCCCAGTGTCCTTGAACCGTGCCTTCTCTGATGGGATGATCATGCACTCTGGCGGCGGGACAGGGTACCGTAGAGTGTCGTAGCAGTAGGAGTAGTACATGTACCGCTCACGGAACCGGCGCATGGCACGGCGCTGGGACGACGTGATCGTGGCGAAGTCCCTGGCCTCAAGCTGGGCGTCCTTCGCATGGCAGCCTGAGGCCGGGAGTTGCCGGATCGGGTCGGCCATGCAGCCCTCGAGGACAAGGTCCTTGAACTCAGACACAAATGGTGCGTACTTGTAATTGACTTTGTATCGGCCACCGGAGGTCGCCCAGTCGGAGGCGTCCCAAATGGTGGCGTAGAGGGACATGGGCTTCGATGGGAAGTCACCACCCATTGCCTCACTTTTCACTATCTCTCTAATGGGCACTTCATCCACATAAAATCTGTCAAAAGGAGAAAAGTTACACCAAATTGTTTATTAATAACGAGAGATAATTACAAGATTAGGGAAGATATCATGTGTTATCTTTTGGCATGAAAGCTAGGATTGTGCATATACACACAAGCATGGAAATTCTCCAAACGTGTAGCTTGTTTGCCAGCTAGGGAATATCTAATTGTGGGAATAATTTAGGCAGAGTGCGTAAAAGTTAGGCGGCAATTCCTGTCAAAGGAATTTATCGGAAAACTCCGTGAGGGACGTTCTCTAAAGTAAGCCTAAGCTACGAGATTAATTCGTACTTGTGGCCCATGTCTCCTTAATGGTCAAAAATTCGATCGTTTCACTGCCATAAAAACTTGAGCATGTAACCGACCTAAAAAGAAAAAGAAAACTTGAGCATGGTGGTCCTAGAAAGTATGGAGCTTTCCCCATCTCTCCTTAATGGTCAAAATTCGATCTTTTCACTGCCATGAAAACTTAAGCATGGTGGTCCTAGTTATAGAGCTTTCCCATCTCTCCTTAATGGTCAAAATTCGATCTTTTCACTGCCATGAAAACTTGAACATGGTGGTCCTAGAAAGTACAGAGCTTTCCCATTTTCCGACAGAACCTCAGACGTTGGAACAGCTTCGCCGCTGGTCCGATTCGAGCCGTCAAGAGAAGGAAATTTCTACGTTTCTTTTAAAAGGGAGAGTAGGTGGAGAGACTCACATGATCTTGTTGGCGGTCCAGAGGATGCTGTAGCGATGGTATTCCTTGGTGGGATCGAACCAGAGCGTGTACCGCTCTTCCCTCCCGCGGCTCGTGCTCCCGTTCCCGTAGACGTTGGTCTGAAACCTCCATGGCTTGCCCCTTATGTTGCCCAGGAACTCTATGTCCAGCTCGTCGTGCGTCTTCTCGAACACGTCGCCGTTCGAGGTCTGCACACACGCAGCGCACACGCAATCAATCAACGCGTAAACGCGCGCACGGCCTAATAAGGTAGGCGTAGATTAGGAGAACCCGCGATGGTAATTGAGCCCGATTAATTTTGTTTATTAGTGCCTCATTAATGGCGGAGATGATTCGGCGAAGAGGAGTTTCCATTTCCGTTTTCGGTGACACGCTCCCGTTGATTTCGTGCGATTCGGAACGACGCGTTTCTGAATTTATGTTCCTCCGGTCCCCCCGAAATCCCGGATTCGTCCCCGGAAAAATAGATGATCGGAAGACGAAAGAATCGAACGGAACTCACATAGAAAGCGACGACAACGCCGGCGGTGTAGTCGGACGGCAACTTGATCTTCGCGCTGAAGAACCCATGTTGATACATATCGGAAGAAATGAACCCGGATCCTGAAAACATTAAAAAAAGAAAAAGAAAAAAATACCAATGAGAAAACGAGGAGGAGGACGATGAGTTTGATTATCACTATTGAAGGCGAAGTCAACGAGATCATCGCATGATCATGCAGATAGTTTAACCCCGCATGTCGATGCGCATGTCGCATGTGCGCTCCGTGACTCCACACAGGCACAGAAAGGCAAACAGGCGGAGAGACACGCACCGGAGAAGCGGTCGAGGAGGATGCGGACGCCGTCGCCGGCGGCGGAGCGGACGACGTTGCCGTCGCCGAAGAGAGGCCGGTAGCCCTCGTCGAAGGAGATGGGGGCGACGTCGAAGGCAGCATCGGACGTGGAAAGGAAGCAGGAGAAGATGAAGATGGAGAGGAGGGAGAGAGAAAAATAGGACGGTGGTTGGTAGAGAGAGAAGCGACGGGAATGAGGAGGAGGATGACGATCCATGGCTTTTGTCTTTGAGACTTTTTCTCTCTCTCTCCGCCGTCCACGGCCTTTGCTTTCTGTCGAAGCGTTCGGCCTGGTTTATATATGGACGCCCCATGCCAGCACGCACAGCTGGAATTTTTCCAATTCATAGGATGGCGGATTTGAATATTTTTTTGGTTCAGCAGGTAGGGTTTGGGCGTCGTTTTATATGACGGAAATGCCCTCGTTTAATCAGGACTTATTAAGATTTCAATTCGGTCACCTACTAAATCATGCGCAATAATACTCCATGATGGAAAAGGTACATGGCTCTTGAACTATCATGGTTAGGCGTGAAATCGACTTGGCTCATGTTTAATTCCTATTCACATCAAGAGACTCAATATATATCATAGCCTTTTATATTTGTGAATTGGGAAACAATATCAATTTGGGAAATATAGGTTAATGCAATGTCGAAAAAGCAAGCCTCACGCGTTAGCAAAAATGACAGAACTTGTGCTGATCTCATTATTCTGAATGCCATATGACAGACGAACATGTTTAGAAATGGCATGAACTTTTTTAGTCCCGAGCTCTTTTTTTCTCCCTTCTTTCCTCTTCCCTTCATTCAATTCTGCACGATGGTTTCGTTCGCTCGTTCGAACCTACCGAAGATGCCAAGTTGGAAATACCATAATTAGCAAAAGAAAAAGGGGGTTGGAGATGCCATGTCATGGCACGGTCGCCCAACCCAGCATGGCGAATGAGCTTAGGGTATTTTGCTGGTGCGTTGACAACTGTGGAGCACGCACACACATGGAAGGTAAGACAACTAGAGATGACGGCGACAAAGACGCAGTCCGTGCCAAGATTTTTCTTCCATGAACATGAGCAAGTGACCATGATATGTCATGTGGGGAATAGCAACTGGCGTTTTTACTTTAAGAAAAGACATGCACCAGCATCTCAATCATGCCCGAGTTTCTTTAATCGGGTCTTGCGTCCGAAGGATGGCGACTTCTCGAGAAGCATGCTGTACCAGTTCGGTTGCACCAGCTTCTTTGATACCCTTCTGTTTAAATCTTGCATGCGATTAAAGAATTAGGTCGTCGTCATTCACGAGAGGACATTGGGCAGGGTGATTTATTTATGGACCGCAACTTGTCCTCACGCGAGCATGACCATACGTCACCCATTTATTTAAATTTTCTCCCCCTGTATAATTGTTTGCCCCTTTCCTCCATATCGTCTCGTTCAATCATATGTCATCTAAATCGGTTCTTGAGATAGGGACTGATGAGTCAGTTCTCTTTCGGTTCTTATCCATATTTTGATCAAAGGAAAGAAGAGAGGACGGCTAAAAATACCCAAAACTCATCTTTGACAAGTAATAATAATTATAGCTTAAATTCCGTTTTATCTCTCTAAGCTTACTCAGACAATCCCAAGAAAGGAAAAAAAAAACAAAATAAAAAGAGATTTGAAGAAAAAGAATCATTGAATCCTTTGTCGAGACAGAGTATTTTCACCCTCAAGAGTGAATCGGTATGAACGTTGTGTACATATACTTTTTGTTTAGAATTGCTTGCGTGAGAATGATGTCATGGTCGATAGAATTTGCAAGTAGACACATACGATAATTTTTTGGGCAAAACAAGAATTTTTATTCTCAAATTATCTCTAAGGGATTTGCAATTATTGTGGAAATTTCATTTTCCCTAAGATTAGTATCTTCCTTAGAAAGGAAAGAAATAGCAAAATCTCATAAATTAAGAGCAATTCATTCCATGTTTCCTTTTTTAGAGGACAAATTTTCACATTTAGATTCGGGATTCAGACGTCCGGAAAAAATTGAGTTTTTACATTGATCGAAAAATCAATTAGGGTTGATGATGGTAATGAGCAATTTAGCTTGCAATTGCAAGTCACATAGTCTATAAATTCCCGCCAGGTTGGATTGAATCAAACGACCGAACATCATCCATCATTGGGGATCAGTCAATTTCCTCTGGGATCTTAGAGCAAGATATCAAGCAGGTTCGGTTATGTGAATTGGCCAATGGAGAGGAAGGTCAAAGACACCCAAATTTCTGTATTTTAAGCACGCATCATTGGTGTTTAAAAGCGGTATTATTTAGGGCTACAAAGGGATTACTTCTTAATCATTC
>SMSX01005236.1:0-18215 GCA_026573535.1 Eucalyptus polybractea | reverse complement strand
GTATGTCATGAGAAGTTAGAGTCAGAGAGAAGAGAAGATAAGACTAGATTTTTCTTATTTCCTCTTTTATTATTACTATTATTTTTTTATTTTTTACATATTTACATTTTGACTCATCAATTATTGAAATTTTTTAAAATTAACCCTGTGTGTGTCAGAATTACAAGTAAGAAATTCCAAACTCGCATGTCAGAATTCCAAACTCGCGTATAAGAAAGTATCAAGAGAGTTAACCAAGTGTTGGAAAATCCGACACCTATTAATCAAGTGTCAAACACGTGTCAAAATGTCCGTGGCTCCCGGAGAGTGTAAGTGCTTCTTGATCCACGTGATGATGGTGTGGATAAAACATGAAACATAATGTTAACACGACATTATTTTGATATAAATCTGAACTTTAATACAACTTTTATTTATATTAATTTAAAAATAAGCTTTAAGAAAAGGGAAGACGTGAGAAACTGGCTATGAGGACTACCTCGCCATCGTTGCCCTCACCATCATCGGAAAAGACCAGCAACCCTCATCTATGCTTTTGGCTGGGGAGCGTTGTTGGCCACCAAATGGGGCTCAGTGACCTCCGTTGGTCGGCCCCTACTTTCGCCATCCCTTTCTAGCGATGGGGAGGCAACAGAGATTGTAGTCCTCATTACTTGGTTTCTCAACATCTATTATTTTTATTTAGCTTATTTTTTTAATAACTTAAATAAAATTTATATTAAAAATCATATTTAAATCAAAAATAATGTTGTTTTAGTCACATCATTGCAACATAAAATAGAAAAATAATAAAAAAGTCATGTCAACATTTTACATTAATCAAGTTAGACAAAGTAAATGGAATGACTCAATTGCATTGGTTTTAGGAATTAATTGCATTTTTTGCATGTTTTGTGACTCAATTGAACTTTCATAATAAATTTTAGGACTTTCTGTACACTTATCATAATTTTTAAAAATATAGATAATTTAAGTATAATCAAATAGACATTGACAAGAGTGGGTAAATAAGTTGAAGAAAAATTGATAGGTCGCTCAAATTAATGATGTTAATATGATTTAAGAGACGGTACACCTCAAATGCTAGAAAGTCATGTAAATAAAAGTCAGTAAATTATAAGGAGCATTGGCCATTCATAAATAAGTATGTAGACATCAGTACATAACTCAAATAAAAGTTGGTAAATTTCAAAATTTGGTTAGTTGCGGAGCAGATATAACAAGTTATATTATTAGAAAAGACAATAATTTTGGACCTAAGCATGTCCTTAAACTGCTTATATTATCGGAGTCAACCTCAACAGTAAAATGGGGTAATGATAACCTCGGGGGACCGACCAACCCATACTCGGGATCCCCTGGCCTTGATTCCCGTGAAGCCCTTCTCCTAGCGTACTAGGCTGGGTTCAGGAACATGATAGGCAGTCGGTCGGTCATTTAAAACAAGTAAAAAGACGTTGGTCGGTAACTAAATTGAAGAAAAGTAGGTAAGCACTTATATAAGAGTTGTAAACTTATAACACTGGTGAGCTAGACAAATAAAACATCGCAAGTTGTTAGAAAATCTATTAATTTAAAAACAACTATATGAACATTGATAATTAACTCAAATAAGAGTTAATGACAAAATATTATAGGAAATCTAAATCAGAGAAACATTGATAGGTCACCCCCATTAAGATCTATAATACAAGAGCTGAAAACTTAAAATATCAATTAATTACACAAATGACAATTAGTGAGTTCTTAGAAAGTTGAAAAGCAATGATTAATAAAACAAGTGTCAGTAAGCAATTCAAATAAGTTGGTAAGCTAAAATTAATTAATAACTAAATGGGAGAAAAGTTTGCAAGTTACTCAAATTAAAGTTGGTAATCCTATATAAGAGTTGTAAACTAAAAAAAGGTAATAAGATAGGTAAATAAAAGTTTGTAAGCTATGTAAAAATTTGGTAGTTTGAAAACGACCCAAAAGACATTAAGGGCCTGTTTAGGAACATTTTTGTTTCTTAGTTTTTTTGTTCTTTTGTTCCTGGAACAAAAAAAAAAAGAACAAAATTCCGTCTGGTAACATCAGCTTATTTTTCTATTTTGCGGAATAGAAAAGTAGCCAGGGAATAAATTTGAAATAGAAACAAAAAAAAAGTAGCTTCTTATTCTCGAGAACAATTAAAAAAAAAACCAATTTTATTTTTTATTTTTCTTTTGTTATTCTCTCTTACTACGGCCACTTTAGGCCACCTCTGGCGACCCATGGCCATCTCTGTTTGGCGTTGCTGTCGCCACTGACCACCGATCGGTGCCATTGCCATCGTCAACCGCTGACTGCTGCCACTGTCAGCTGCTGATCGCTGCTGCCGTAGCTAGCGACTACCATCGGCCACCACCGTCCTTCGACCGTTGGTCACCTCCGTTGCTTGTTGACCGCCGCCGACCGTTGCCACTGATCACCACCGTCGAGTTGACGATTGCCGCCAGCCACCACCATCCTCCGGCTGTTGGCCACCTTCGTCACTTGCCGATTGCCGACCACCGGCCACTAACTGCTGATCGCTAGTTGGCAGCGATAGTTGGTGGGTTGTGGGTGATGGTCAAGCGGCAGTGGGTGGCGGCGACAGGCGGTAGCTGGGCGACAATGAGTGGCGGTTGGCGGTTGGCGTTTGACCATCTATGAATAAGAAGAAAAAATGAAAAAATACAAAAATTTGTAGATCGTACCAAATACATTGCTATTCTTTTTTCTATTCTAAGAATATAAATTTTTTGTAGTTACCAAATACCTTATTTTACTAAGAAATTGTTCCCGATAATAGAAATAAAAAAAAAACTATTTCTAAAAAGAAATTGTTCTACGGAACATAAACATTACCAAACAGACCTTAAGTAATTCAAATAAAAGTTGATGACCTAAATTTTATTCATACCTAATTTAAAAATATTATTGGCAAGTAATCAAATTTAAGTGAATAATATTACTAAAGTTGATAATTTAATTCGTTGGTAGTTTACACAAGTAAAAATTAAATAATAACATCTTATGAAAGTTGATAACTTTTTAGGGCTAATACCCTAAAAAACCAAAAACAGGTACACCTGTGACAAATTTACCCCAAACTATTTTTTTGACCATCAAAAACCCCAAATTGGTATATCTTTGACAAATTTACCCCAAACTGGTACACTTGTGACAAATTTACCCTTTATTTGTTTTCGTTAAATTTTACTATTAAATTATTAAGTTAAATAACATGTGACGGTTGACTAGTATACTAATTTGAGATTTTACGCTCCGTTTGTCACAATTTACAATTTTTGTGATTTTTTTTGTGGTATTCATCTAATTTAGTAAATTTATTAATTTAGGGTTTTTTGCAATCGAATAAATTAGTTTGGGGTAAATTTGTTATAAATATACCGGTTTATGGTTTTTTATGATTAGTCGGGGTAAATTTGTCATAGGTGTACCAGTTTGGGATTTTTCATTGTCAAAAAAATAATTTGAGGTAAATTTGTCACATGTGTACCAGTTTGGGGTTTTTCAGGGTATTAACCCAACTTTCTATCAAGTAACCAAAATAATTATCTATTATCCCTATAAGTTGATAACTTCATATATAAGTTCCTATTATTGTTGAATTTGGTCGAAAAACTTCAACGTTTACTAAGATTGATTTAAAAACAAAGTGTATATTTCTATTGGGCTCGCAGTTTTTTCAACTCTTGTTGACTTATAATAACTCTAACTTTTCTTTTTAACAGACTAATAACTCTAACTTGAATTGATCATATATGGCCATTTGCAGGTCCCACCATTGATTTAAAATGATTTCTTATCTTTTATTTTCTTTTTCTTTGATTTCAATTTTACTATAAGACAAGCCTACTTAGCCTACTTATGCTCCTCTCGAATAATATTTATTAAGGTCAAATGTAGGGTCCATTATTGATTTAAGATTTTTTTTTCCTCCTTTTTTTCTTCTTTCCTTTCCCTCAATTTAAGGAGAAAATAGTAGATACAATTCTAATGTCGACTTAGGAAAAATTAGTTGATTCATCTTATGACACGTGTTGCATGCAAGCCCATCTATTAGTCACAATCTCCCCCTCTCTCCCCCCTAGCATCTTGCCCCCATCTTCTCGTCCTTCTCTCTCCTTTGTGACACTTGTTTTTCTTCCATTATTGATTTAAGATTTTATTTCCTCCTTTTTTTCTTCTTCCTTTTCCCTCAATTTAGGGAGAAAATATTAGGTACAATTCTAATGTCGACTTAAGAAAAATTAGTTTATTAATCTTATGACACGTGTTGCATACAAGCCCATCTATTAGTCACAATCTCCCCCTCTCTCCCCCCTAGCATCTTGCCCCCATCTTCTCGTCCTTCTCTCTCCTTTGTGACACTTGTTTTTCTTCCATTATTGATTTAAGATTTTTTTTCCTCCTTCTTTTCTTCTTCCTTTTCCCTCAATTTAGGGAGAAAATATTAGGTACAATTCTAATGTCGACTTAAGAAAAATTAGTTTATTAATCTTATGACACGTGTTGCATGCAAGCCCATCTATTAGTCACAATCTCCCCCTCTCTATGCCCTAGCATCTTGCCCCCATCTTCTCGTCCTTCTCTCTCCTTTGTGACACTTGTTTTTCTTCCATTATTGATTTAAGATTTTTTTTTCCTCCTTTTTTTCTTCTTCCTTTTCCCTCAATTTAAAGAAAAAATATTAGGTACAATTCTAATGTCGACTTAGGAAAAATTAGTTCATTAATCTTATGACACGTGTTGCATGCAAGCCCATCTATTAGTAACAATCTCCCCCTCTCTCCCTGCTAGCATCTTGCCCCCATCTTCTCGTCCTTCTCTCTCCTTTGTGACACTTGTTTTTCTTCTTTCTCTCTCTCCCTCTCTCTCTCCTTGCGCCCAATGACTGCGGAGCTCGAGCCCACGACTCTGGCTGCCATGGCCATGGAGCTTGACCTCAAGTAGTTGAGGTCATGAGCTTGAAATACTATAACCATGATTGCCAAGGCTACTTTGACCTCGACCTCTAGGCTCAAGCCCCAATTTGTGTCCTCGAGTGTCTTAGTCTAGTGGCCATGGACGGGAGTTCAAAGCTCAAACCAACATGGTCACAAGATTGCAACTCAAGTGGCCATTTCCACGAGCTTGAGGCCAAGCTCAAAACTCAAGCGACCAAGGCTATCCTAAGCTCGGGGTTCGAGGTGGAGCTCCATGGCCAAAGCAGCCATGAGCCTCGAGCTCAGGCTTGAGCCCTAGCCATGACAGATGGTAGAGGAAGGAAGAAAAGCAAGTGCTAAACAAAGAAGACTGGGATGGAGAAGATGAGGATAAAACAAGTGAGCGAGAGAGGAGGGGGGGATGAAGGAAAAAGTAACGGAAAAAAAGAGGAGAAGGCAAGATTTATGTAAGGTGGACCCGAAACGTGTCATGTTTTGAATGGACTAATATTTTGCTAAGTTGGCACCACTCAGGTATCCAATATTTTCTCCTTAGGGCGAAACCAATGTCCTTCTTTCCAAAAACGTTTATTCGATAGACAACTTACTAGTTATTTGTGTTAATGAGTTACTAATTAATGACCTGTTCTAGGCAATCATTCTTTTAAAAATAACGGAAGCACAAGTAAAAGTGAAAAGAATAATCTATTAGTTTTAGTATGCATCTTGTTTAATCAGAACTACAATATGTGCCATTATTTTATAGTCCGTGTATTTTAAATATTGAACTTTTATTTTATTCGGTGAATCAAATAATCTGATTTTATGTGTTTTTCATGCCATCATCGCATGATTTTTTTTTTTTTGAAGAACATATATGTCCCTCTTTGGTCTTATAATAGAGATAACATAACTTTAAATAAGATGTCTCCACATTATATATTATCCAAAAGATCCCCTCGCTTTAGAAAATTAGCTGGTAAAGTTTCATTGAACTTATTGACATGATCGATTGCTCTTTTCCATTCACAATTTCATCATTGATAAATACATTTAAGTAATTTGAGTCAGTTTGAATATTTCTTTCTATAGGGACTCCAATACCAAAATGAAAATACAATGAAAGATGAGTAATTGGTGTTACATACATCAACCCCAATATTCTCATAAATTTTAAGGGCCGAATCAGGTCGGTTGAGTCTTTAAGATACTTGAGCCAACTTGAAACAAATGGAGTTGTGCTCTACCCAACTCAACCTGATACTCAAAACACATATATCCTAAATCGTTAAGTCGGTTCGGGTCTCTCTCTATTTTTATTTTTTTTTAAATATGTCGTGGAATTTCTCTGTATTGCTCTATGTTGTTGCTATCATATAAAACAATAATGTCATCCACTTCTCACATATCCTTTATTTATATTAGTTAACTTGATTTTCGAAATCAATAATTTGGCTTAGTTTTTATTTTAACTTTTTTAGAAATTTTTGAAAAAATTAAATATATATTTATATATTACTAGTTTGGTCCAAGTGGGTAGGTAGGCCTTTCCACACCTAGAACTGGAAACCGGACTGATATCTATCGGTTCCAATAAATTTGAATCGAGAATTGGACCGATTCCTTTGGGAATTGCAGATTCTGGTCCAGTCTAGATAGTTCCTAATTCTTTTATACACCCCTACTTTGTATTGTTGCTATTAAATAAAACAATAATGACATTTACTTCTCACATATCCTATATCCTTTATTTAGATCAGTTGACTTGATTTTTGAAACCAATAAGTTGGCTTAGGTTTTTTTTTAATAACTTTTTAGCTTTATCTTTTAAAAAAATGACTTTGTGTTTTACATTTCGCGGCCTTTATGGGCCTAATATTAGCTTCTTTTTTAAATAAAAAAGAATGTCATAAAGACAAAATATTAAATAAAATAGAATAAAAATATCGAAGAAACTTGTGAGATGTGATCATGGTGTGATTATCCAGTATACTTGTGGGTCCTTCCACTCGGATATATGGTAAATCAGTGCCATTCATCAAATCCATCATCTGAGATGTTCACCTCGATGGAACCGACCCTCCGATCATGAGAGTCATTCTAGGCTAAAGCAAGCGAGGCTGTTGTTCTCTTGTTGCTTCATGAAAGTTAATGTTTTAGATTATTTGCCCAACTTTCATTTACGCTAATAATGATTTGTCTTTGTAGTTGGTCGCATCATTGGCTATAGTGATTTCATGGATGAACTCGATATATCTAAAAGCACTTTTTTCTTTGCTCACCATTAATGACACACAAATCTCTCAGTCATTCTATAAAATGTAATTAGTATATATCTAGTATATATACTCCATGTGTGGTGCATGTGTCACGGCCAAGAGGTTTCAATAGCTAAAGGGCCGTACCTCGCCACGGAGGACCTCCTGCGATTGCTAGGATTCTCAACAAGAGTTCTTCCAGAACTTTCCAAGGGCGGGCGATATGGTTATTACGACAAATTCTAGAAGTCTCCTGTCATAAGTGTCGGTAGTTGGTAGGTTTGACAGTGCAATCTCGTCCACCAGATAAAAAACCGATCAATGGATGTAATTAGAGGGCCTCTAGTATAAGAAGGGGTGCCTCCCCTCATTTGTAACAATCAAAATATTTCAGTTTATCTTAAACTCATTTCTTTCCAAAGCTCCTTTTTAGACTTTCTCACTCTACAATCCGGCTAAAGCGAGTGTGCGATTAATCGAGCAATGCTTGGCTTAGGTGAGTGTGCGATCAATCGAGCAACGCTTGGCTTAGGATTGATCGCACCGCTTGGCTTAGGCGATCCAAAGTGAGTGTGCGATCGATCAAGCAACACTTGACTTAGGCGATCCAAAATACCCGAGTGAGTGTGCCATCCAAAATACCTGAGTGAGTGTGTGATCAATCGAGCACCGCGCGGTCACGATCCCAATCGATCGGCCCGTGACACATGCCCGATTGGCCCGTGACACATGCCTTAGAAAGATTACGCAAGTGAGGAAGAAAAAAAGAAACCCGACCTAACTCGAAGAATTACACAAATTTCTTTACTTATTAGCCGAGCTAAATGAGTTTTGAGCCGAAAATACTTGACATATTTGGGTTGGGCGCGTTCAGTCCAAACCGGGTGATTTTTACACCCTGGCCAGGAACAACATTGTCGGTGAGTCTCAAATCTGGTAGAAAAAGTGTTATTAAACCGGATTGAGAAATTTTGACCCCAAAAAAATAGATTGGGAAATTAGAAAAAAAAAACCACCAGATTGGGAAAATTTTTCAAAAACTAAAAACGAGATTGGGAAAAAGAAAAAGAAAATTGAAAATAAAGCAATTAACTGGATTGGGAAATTTTGACTAAAAAAAAAATTAGATTGGGAAATTAGAAAAAAAGTACTAGATTGGGAAAAAATTTCAAAAAATAAAAACGAAATTGGGAAAAAGAAAAAGAAAATTGAAAATAAACCAGACTGCTGTGCAGAACCCCCGAACCGAAATGCAGAAGCCCTTCGTCTCCTCCTCCGCGTCGCTCTAGTCCCAGCGTCACCGTCCGCTCCTCGCAAGCAAGATGGGCACCGAAACGGAGGACGAAACGGAGGCGAGGCGAGAAGCCGTGCTCCTCCAATCGCTGGCGGAGAACAAGTTCAAGTCCTCCAACCTCAAGTCCGCCCTCAAGTACGCCCGCCGGGCCCACCGCCTCTGCCCCTCCGTCGACGGCCTCGACGGCATGGTCGCCGCCCTCGCCGTCCTCGACGCCGCCGCCCGGTCCCCGCCCGAGTACTACAAGATCCTCCAGGTGGAGCCCTTCGCCCACGTCAACGCCATTAAGAAGCAGTACAAGAGGCTCGCCCTCGCCCTCCACCCCGACAAGAATCCCGGATCGTGGTCCGAAGAGGCGTTCAAGGTCGTGGGCGAGGCGTTCCAGTTCCTCTCCGACAGGGTCAGGAGGAAGGAGTACGATGTCGGGTTGCGGGTCAGGATGCAGGAGGCGGCCGTGGAGGGAATGGGTGCGGCGGAGACGTTCTGGACCGCTTGCTCGCGGTGCCGGCTGCTGCATAAGTTCGAGAGGAAGTACTTGGGGCATAGCCTGGTCTGTCCTAGCTGTAGGAAGAGTTTTAAGGCCGTGGAGGTCGAGGGTGAGGAGGGAGGTGGTGAGGGGTCGAAGGGTGGAGTTGGGCGTGAGGGATTGAAGCGAAAGGCAGGCGGTGTCCGTGTGGGTGTTAAGAGGAAGGCAAGTGGTGAGGGCAGGACGAGGGATGCCAAGTTGAAGGAGAAAGTGGGTGGTGAAGGTGTAATTAAGGGTGGTGACCGTGGTGGCAGAAGTGCCGATTGGGGTGGGGGAAGAATTGGTGTATATGTAGGTGGTAAGAAGAAGGTGAGTGGTGAGGACAGGATCAGGGATGTCAAGTTGAAGAAGAAAGTGAGTGGTGGAGGTGAAATATCGAATGGCGATCGTGGTGATGGAAGTGGCGGGTGGGGCGCAGGGAGAATTGGTGTCTATGTAGGTGCTAAGAAGAAGGTGAGTAGTCAGGAGAGGATGAGAGCTGTCAGGTCGAAGGGGAAAGTGCGTGGTGGTGGTGATATAGAGGGTTCGGATGTCGATGGAAGTGGCGGGTGGGGTGCAGGGAGAATTGGTGTCTATGTAGGTGCTAAGAAGAAGGGGAGTAGTGAGGACAGAATGAAGGATGTCAAGTTGAACAAGAAAGCGGGTGGAGGTGGTGAAATAGAGGCTTCAAATGGCGATCGTGGTGGCGGAAGTGGCGAGTGGGGTGGAGGTAGATTGAGGAGGAGAGAATCAAGGGCAAGAACAAGTCTGATTGCAGAAGTAGTGAAACAGCCAAAGAAGGGAGACAGAACTGAGGAGGAAACGATGACATTGGCAGAAATGCAGTTGGCAGTGAATAAAAAGATCGACAAGGGAAAAATGAAATTAAAAGAGAAGGAGAAAGAGAAAGAGAAAGAGAAGGAGAAAGAGAAGGAGCAGGTAGAGAAAGATGATGGAGGAAAGAAGGCAGAGGATGATGGTGAGGATAGAAGAAAGGTTTCAAAGAAGGATGATGCTTTTGAAGTTGAATCAACTCATGGAATCTCAAAGAGAAGTGGAGCTTCGGCAATTGAGATAAGGTATTCGAGGAGAAGTAGGACTTTGGGTATTAAGAGGCAAAGTCATTCAGAAAGAAGAGATGGTTCAGAAGTTGAGATGCAAATAACCGTTCCGAAAAAGAGAGCAACCTTAGAGCATGAGAAATCAAGGGGTTCAAAGAGTAAGGAGTTGGAGGCAAGAGATGGTTCGGAAGTTGAGATGCAAATAACGGTTCCGAAAAAGAGAGCAAACTTAGAGCATGAGAAATCAAGGGGTTCAAAGAGTAGGGATTTGGAGGCAAGAGATGGCTTAGAAATTGAGATGCAAATAACCGTTCCAAAAAAGAGAGCAAACTTAGAGCATGTGAAATCAAGGAGAGCAAACTTAGAGCATGTGAAATCAAGGAGATCAAAGAGTAGGGATTTTGGGGCTATGACGGTCGTGGATTCAGACTTCTATGATTTCGATAAGGACAGAGTAGAAAGGAGCTTTAAGAAAGGGCAAGTGTGGGCTGTCTACGACGACATCGACGGACAGCCAAGGCATTATGGTTTGGTAAATGAAGTTATATGCATTAATCCGTTTGAGGTTAGACTTAGTTGGCTAGATGTACAGTATAGCATGGTCCAGGATCTAGTTGGACAGGAGCAATTAGGTTTTCATCTATCCTGTGGGAGATTTAAGGTTGCTCAAGAAACAATTGTGAAGACTCTGAATATATTCTCACATGTGGTTGATTGTGAAAGGGCTGCCCGGGAAATCTACAGGATTTACCCAAAGAAGGGTTCAGTGTGGGCAGTCTTCAAGGAGGGGGTTTTGGATGCCGAAAGGAGAAATCTTTCAAACCGGGACGAATGCTGCTACGATATTGTCATCTGTTTAACTACCTATAGTGAAGTGCACGGTTTGAGCATGGCATACCTTGAGAAGGTGGATGGATTTAAGACCGTATTCCAGAGACGAGAGATTGGACTGCATGCTATCAGGTGGCTTGAAAAGGATGGAGTCGATCAGTTTTCACATCAGATTCCTGCCCGGAGACTTTCTGGGAGTGACATGCCAGATGCTTTGAAAGAGTGTTGGGAGCTCGACCCCGCTTCCCTTCCTTCACATTTCCTGACCATGCAGTCACAGAGGCTGCAACTAATGCCATGTGCTTCTTGATATCTATCTCTACTTTCAGTGATGTGGATCTTTTAGATATATATTGTGATGACATCTTGTTATAAGGAACATTGTCTGCCCTGGCCTGTGATGCACAGTTAAATAGTACAATTAGAAAATCTGTAAATCATTCAGAAACTGTTTATGCTGTTTACATGAACATGTTTTAGAGTTCCTAATTGTGGCCAAATTAATCCTCTACTTGTTAAAGTAAAGGCCTTTTGTTGTTTTGTGTATATAGCTTCATGACCGAGCTCATCATTCTCAAGCAATATGAATAGCACCATTCTGAAAGATTAGTTGTCCCATGAATACATGCGCTGTCGACCCTGGAGCTCATGTTTGGAGTTCTTCGGCCATACACAGAGAGGATCGTTTAACTTCCAATGAACCACTTCACAAGCAACAAATTGAGCTTGACAAAATTTCAAGCTTCTTTGGGAACTTAATATTGAGGCACTGTGGATTCCTGAAAGGCGAACATTAAAGTTCCAATCTCGACATCTGATTCAGTTGCAGGGTGAATTAGGACTCTGTTTCACGGCGCTATTTTGACTGTCGCCCCTTAGTTTTCGTCTGAGGGGACATGCACACGCTCCTGGGGAGAAGAGTAGTTTCTCGTCACGCTTGCCCACTTGTTCCTCACGGATCTAACGAGCCACGAACTTACTTCATCGCGGGCAATCTCTCCTGCACTATTCTAAGTACAATCCCTTCTCAAAGAAGTCAATAACCCAAAACTGCATTGTATCATGATCGAAGAATGAGAAAATCGCCCGCAACATTGAGTTGTTAGCATTTTGAGGATTGAAACAAGTTCTCCTTCGAAACTGTTTAGCGCGGCTCTGCGTATGCTGCATTATACATTTTCACGTGAAGTCATTTCAAGACAATGAGATTATCTCGTTACTCTGACTTCATTTTTAAAAGCTGAAAAGGCGCAAAGTCAGCTCCTTTATACGACCTGGGATCGACGCCGTCGACAGCAAGTTCACCATGCTCAAACCCCGGTTCGAGGCTCGTGTCTTGCTAAGGTAGTAGGACGTTTTCGGCCATGGTCATTTTCTGGACGGTGGATGTCCGGTGCCACGACATCCTCGTCCCCTCCGAACCTCTGAGCCTGCGCTCTCGCGACCGCCATCGTCATTGATCCCTACCAGACCATGAAGAGAATAAGCTCGAGCTATCTGCAGGCGGAGCGAACCGTGCTGCGGCTCCTCCACGGCCGCGAGACCCGGACCCGGCTCACCCAGATCCACGCCTACTTCCTCCGCCACGGCCTCGACCAGTCCAACCAAGTCCTCGCGCACTTCGTCTCCGTCTGCGGCTCCCTCAACCGGATGCCCCACGCCGCGCGCGTCTTCGCCCAGGCCCACTACCCGAACGTCATCCTCTTCAACGCCATGATCAAGGGCCACTCCCTCTGCGGACCCTTCGAGCGTTGTCTGGACCTGTTCTCCGCCATGAAGGGCCGCGGCATTTGGCCCGACGAGTACACCTTTGCGCCTCTGCTCAAGAGTTGCTCGAGCCTCGGGGACCTGAGGCTCGGGAGGGGCTTGCACAGGGACGTGCTTGTTGCTGGGTTTGTGCGTTTTGCTTCGATTCAGATCGGGTTGGTCGAGCTTTATGCGGGATGTTCCGAAATGGGCGATGCACAGAAGGTGTTTGATGAGATGCTTCCTAGGGAAGTGATTGTTTGGAACTTGATGGTTCGTGGGTTTTGTAGAGCTGGTGATGTCGAGATGGGTTTGGAGATTTTTCGGAGAATGAGTGAGCGGAATGTTGCTTCCTGGAATACGATATTTTCTTGCTTGGGGCAGAGTGGGAGGGATAGGGAAGCTCTGGACCTTTTCGATGAGATGCGGAAGCAGGGTTTCGAGCCAGATGAGGTAACGGTTGTCAGTTTGTTGCCTGTGTGTGCTCGTTTGGGTGCGGTGGATGCCGGGCAACAGATTGAATCCTATGCTGAGTCGAGCAGGCTTCTGAATGATTTCATCTCCGTTGGAAATGCAGTCATCGATTTCTATTGCAAGAGTGGAGATATGGAGGCTTCTATGCGGAAGTTCAGGGAAATGCCAAGGAAGAATGTGGTATCATTTAATACCATGATCACGGGCATGGCATTTAATGGAAAGGATCGACAAGGAGTCGAGTTATTTGAGGAGATGGCGACAGAAGGCGTGATTCCAAATGACGTTACTTTTGTCAGTGTATTGACATGCTGTAGTCACGCCGGTATGGTGGACAGAGCGCGAGAACTGTTTGCTTCTATGAGCACGGATCACCAAATTGAGCCGAAGCTTGAGCATTATGGCTGTATGGTCGACCTATTAGGACGCAGCGGATGTGTGAGAGAGGCTTTTGACTTGATCAGGAAAATGCCTATGATGCCAAACGCCGCACTCTGGGGCTCAGTGCTCAGCGCTTGCCGTACCCATGGGGATATGGAGCTCGCAGAACTCACTGTTAAAGAGCTGATTAACCTTGAACCTTGGAATTCGGGTAATTATGTATTGTTATCAAACTTATATGCAGAAGCAGGGAGATGGAATGAGGTGGAGAAAGTAAGAGTCCAGATGAGAGGGTGCTGCGTTCACAAAGTAGCGGGCTACAGTGCTGTTGGATAGTAAGGAGATCTCATTCTTAAGGTTGATCCTCAATCAGTGAGCTGGGGAAGCTGGACGTCATGGCCGTCTAATGTGAAAGGTGCAATGAAATGACGAAGACTTAGCCGGCCAAAGGATTGAGAACAGAGAACATCCTCAAAGATAATACACTTGATCCTTTACTGCTTATAATACACTTGATCCTTTACTGGTTAACGTCAAATTACTGATTTCTGTATGGTTACTATCAATTCACCAATCACAGAGTCAGCTCCCTCAAATGGGAAGCGCGACTTTTGATTATTCAGAGAACGCATTGCAACAATTTAGAACATTTTGGTGGGACTGAAGTAACGGATTATGATAATCTGTATTTACTTGCTGAGGAACTAGTCGATTAATGAAACAGGGTGAAAAAAAAAATCGATCAAAAAGAAAAAAAAGAAGAAAAGAAACGGGGTCAAAATATTTGTTGTACTCGAGCACTTATTCTTGAGAAATTGAAAAGCAAATTCGCCAAGAAATTAAATTCTACCACTGGACCTGGTGTTCTGCGGAGTTGAAAGACCAAGCCAGGAATTCTACCACTGACCTGTCTCAGTCAATACCAGTTGCAAAGATACCCCATAAACTTCCATCATTTGGCACAGAACATAGGTCGTTTCTGAAAAATATCGGAAATACATCACTGGATCAAATTAGTATGCACATAAAAGAGAGTAGAGCTAAAGCAAATGACTTATGAATGTAATCGTTACTCCATACATTCCAACACTTGATTCACAGCTGAATCACCTGCTAATAAAGCTTCCAAAATATTGTTTCACTAGGTCGAACAAATCAAAAATTCAAATGGGAGCAACAGCAGAACAAAAAATTATTGCATTTTTGCTCCCAAAAGTAACCGCACAAAGAAAGAGTTTTCTTTCTCCACACCAGAACCAAACTCGGAGCTCAAGTTACAAAAGCACTAGGCCGAGCTCCATTGGCTTCAATGTATCTCTTAACCGATAATTGTAGAGATAGTAGAGTTTCCCGTCACCTGGCCCAAATTTCAGTTCCTTTATAAAGGTTTCATTTTGCATGACATCCAAGGCATTGAACACATCATAGTCCTTTCGGCTGGCCACAATAAGAATATCATTCATCAGTTGAAGCAAAGGAGTCTTTGTGGCAACATTATAGAAAGAGTAAGCTGCCTTGAGAATTGAGTACTTCTGATTGCCCAGGATAGACGAAGGAAGACTATAGAAGCTGCAGAAATCAGTAATCTTATGAGATTCAGGGCTTTCCACCACATAACTGTCAACAACATTCTCGGTAGGGAGAAGCCAATGCTTTACGTCATTTTCATCGAAGTCTGGGGCGACTTCAAATTGGTCCAAGTAATTCCTCAGGAGCTGTGTGACTGCAGGAACATCATGAAGCTCCATCTGTCTGAAGCCCAGGGTGCATGTTGAATCTGGTAACTTGTACAGCTTGATCATTCGACTCATTGTCATCCTTGCACCGAGTCTACAAAAACCAACATCAATCAGCTTCTTTGGGTTCAAAGGCCTATGCCAGTATAGACAGGACGAAATTGGTGTTGGAAGGACCACTCCAGTAGTATAAGCAGCTTGCCAGATGTTTTCGAGGTGAACCCTCCTGGTGACCTCTTTGATCATGACAGGGGCAAGTCTTTTAGATCTGAGCTTCTTATGAACACACAGGAGATTGATCTCGGCCATGGTGACAACATTTTCACGAACACGAATTCTTGCAGGTACACCGGCAATGAAAGCAACCAATTTTTTTGAGCTCTTGACACGGACGCCAATGTGCCAGCTCTTGCAGTAACCAGGAGGGCGGAGCGCCCAGCGAAGGAACTCCTTTGAATAATCGAACGGGAACATGTTCCTATCATCCTCTACGTAGTTGTGGGTTAGAAGATTACAAACCTCAGCACACGTCTCTTCCGAATCAATATCGCAAGTGATCCATTCATAAAGATTAGGAAGGTTGTAGGGTTCTTGCTTCACTTCAGATAACGGGATAGGTGGTTCTATGGGGCCTTCGGGCAGACTAATATCTTCGATGTCCTTGAATTGCTTGACAGGTTGGGTTTCCCAAAACTTGTGCCTCATCCCTTGCAAGAGAGTCTCCTGTAGCCTCTTGGCGAGTGCATCGAGGACGGGGTCATTCTCAGGAGGAGCATTCTCATCAGGGTCAGGGTTCGGTGTCTCTCCAGGCGAATCAGAGGACGGATTGTTATCGACCATCTTGATCAAACTAATGAATGCTGCGCGAGGGGGAAAAAGAGCCTTGTCAATCAGCTAAAGAAACTTGCTCGCTGCTGACTTAACGAACGAAACACGCCTTTTCACACTGTTCAACAAAACGCAAGCAATGTAAAGAACTTATCCCCCTCCCCATTCCATCCATTTCTATAACCAGCGGATGATACATTCTCATGCAATCAAACCTGAAAAACACAGAATATAAAGAAACACAAATCCCAAACCCACTGACTTCTCCCAAAGAACCCGATCAAAGCATCGAATTTCGATCCCGGACACACACGGTTACAACAAAAAGGGCGAAGAAGAAAGGAGCCCGCGATGATCCCACATCAACAAATCACACGAAGAAGGCAATCGACGCACAAAGATGCAAATGTGATGATGATGCGAACCAGCGAGCAAGAAACCGACTGCTGGTGAAGCGCTAAAACACGGGCAAAGGGCGAGGGCATTTGAAGAACCTTTCTTGTGGTGGGGCGAGGATGATCACGAGCAAGAGCGAGGGAGATACTCGAGAAGCGAGAGCAAGAAAGAGAGCACAGATTCGGGGGCTGAACAGAGAGAGTTGCAATGAAATTCAGGCGTTTCTTGATGAACTCTGAATCTTCTACGGAAGGAGGGAGAGAGAGTTCGAAATTTTCCCTCTCCTTTCAGGTAGTTAGTTATTGCGTTTTGGGCCGCCCACGGGCCGCGGCCCACTACTCATCGGCTCGGCGGGGCCGCAAAACTTGGGCTTCCCCCCATCTCGCCCTTCGCCCCCTTTCGCGAGTCGAATTTTCTAAGTTAAAAAGATTGGAAAATAAAACTATAAAATTCAAATTATTTATGAAAATTTTTTGCATTCCTCGGTTTTTACTTTACTTGAACTTCATTCGATTTTTGCATTCACTAGAAATTGTTAATGTGAATGTAGGATTATTATTGAGCTGAATTTTTAGACTATCGAAAATGGGTCTTATCAATATTTGACGATTCGGATTTAGTTTAATGTGTGTATTGCAGTTACCGAATGATTTTTCAAGTTTCACTAGAGCAATTATGATTTTGAAATCCATTCAGAACAGGTGTGTAGATCGAAACCACTGTTATCTGGTCTACATGTTAGCTGAATTTTTCACACTTTTTTATTTTATGGAAGGTAATTTTATCTACCATAACGGTATCTGTATTACTTTGGTTCAATCGAGGCAAATAAAATCCATGATCAGTAGGTTTTGTGTTGGGATGGAGTGACATTTCCCAAGGGACGACGGGGAAGGATATGTTCGGCCTTGCCTCACGAATCCACTCGGCCCTTACCCACGATCCTATGTTTGAATTTTGGAGATTTCTGGCATTAATCTAGTCTCTTTACCTAAGTGGTATTGCTTTGGCAATATAAAGGTTTCCTTTTGTTTTTTTGTATCTCCTTATAAATTCCCATATTAATGTGGATACTTGCATTACTCCTTTTTTCTCATTGATTTACCATGGTAATTTAACAAACTGAACTTTACGTGTATGCCAATAGATCTAAGAATTACAAATTCACTTTTTTTTTCCCGTAAAATGATTCTCCCCCCCCCCCCCCCCAATTTTTTTCCACAGATTATTACATAAATTAAATTATATTTATTGAACAGTCCATTCAAACATTTAGACTTGCCAAAGTGAGGAATGAAGTATACGAATATGCCCTACGCAGGCCATAAGGCGGGGACGGGATACCACTAATAATAATGGGACCGGCAAAGGACGATGCCACACCGGCCTTGCCCTTTTGCCATCCCTAATTTTTGCCCTCTTCAAGTTAGTAGACAGAGCCACCATACTCTCAATTGTGTCTAGTTTACAACTTACAAAAAAACTCTGTGCTTAAGAAAAAATCATTTCCGATGTAAACCAATTTTTGTGAAGTCTTGCTTGTTCTAGGATTGATACATTCGCAATTGCGTAGAGAATATGAAATGATTGTGGGTGACAGCTTTTCATCTCAGTATGTAGAGAAGTTCTAGAGTGATTTTATAGAATCTGACTCCAACTTATCTTTTGCGTAAGGTCAATATAGACTGTAATCCCACGTCGCTAAAATACATGATCGTAATGGACCTTATATACATGTAATCCCGCAACCTTA
>SMSX01005235.1:0-39721 GCA_026573535.1 Eucalyptus polybractea | reverse complement strand
AAAGGGAAGCCCCTCCTTCAATATGATCGAGTAGCAACCATATTTGGAAAGGATTATGCTAATAAAATTTTTAGTGAAGACCCTTTCAGAATTCATGCGCCTTAACAATGAAGACGGTGACAAACATGATGATGAGGCTATTAATGGTGCAAGTCAAAACTTACTGCCACTATCTTCATCCTTCATGTCTTTAAGAATAAAAAGGGCTAAAGCAAGTAATAAATGAGTTGCTGGATTAGTTGAGATTGTAGGTACTTTTAGTTTTTTCTTTGAAAAAAGCTATGTGACATCCCGATTTTCCAATTCTGGTTTCAATTAAATAAGTCGGGCATTTCATCTTCGCGTCTATAGCTTTCTTCTCTGAGTTGGCCACTCATGAGATAACTAGTCTATCAGGTGAAGCCGTTAAGGAATCTAAACGCAATAGACTTGAGAATTCGACCAGGAAACGATTGCTCGACCGTACTAATCTGCAAGGGTCATTACGGCACAGACCGATTAGAGACCGGAGATAGGTCGATTCAACAGAACCATGTAATTCGGTGTGGGTGATTCCACCTAATTGCACAATTCTTGTTGATCGGCACTAGACCGATTTCTCTATCGTTTTGGTACCCTGTGTTCGTATTTGAAACCTCGAGATTTCTACGACAATCGAGAGTCGCCAATGTGTCGAAGATGCACTTTGTGGCTTGAAAATAATCAACCACAGGTCAATTGCACAGAAAATTCCTAAAAGCTACCCAGTAGATTATAACGCGCTAAAGTCGTGCCAGATTGAATTTAACCGTGAAATTGAACCCGATTACAGAAATTGGAAGTTCTATCAAGTCACAATTCATTTTAGGAATGTCGACTCATCTCCAGAAGATTTTTCTACAAACCGAGATTTTTGGCGGAAAAGCAAAGTAATGCCGTTTTTGTTTGGGATTGTCAGAGGGCCGTTTTTAATTGAATCTTCGGGATGCAAGTTGGATCATTTGATGGGGAAATGTCATGAGAAGGCCGAGGACACATGGGTTAATTTAATTGAGCTTCAATTGGATGGAATTGATTGAGAATTGATTGAATTAAGTGTACAAGATTTTATGCCACGGCGGAAAATGAAATTGAACCCATTGGAATGAGGTTGTGGGAGATAGTGGAAGGTGACATCATCCATGAGGTCATGGTGGGCCATGAGAGAGAGAGAAAAGTGGTCCCATCTTCCTTCTCTCTCCTTCCTCTCTCTATTCGGTTGTCTCTCTCCTTTCTCTCCTTGCTGTGCGAGCGTTTCCTCCTCTCTCCATCTTCATCTTCTTCTTCGAAGCCCAGAAATCGCAGAGGAGAAGCTGCTCGTCGCCTGGAGCAGCAGCGCCGCCCGTCGCCGTCCACCGTCCTTGCACGCCACCGGCCGCACTCGCTCACCTCCGTCTCTCTCTCCATCTTGCGTCGTCGAAGCCTTCTCTCCTCCATCTCCGGTTCCTGCTTGAAGACCCAGCAACGAACCAAAGAAGCCCCGTTCGTCGTTGTCGCCCTGCTCACCGGAGCCTCCCATCTGGCCTCCCCTTCACCGTCGCAAGCAGACGAAGCCAGCAACCGTGCGCCTGCTCGTCCCTGCTGTTTCGCGAGTCCAGCAGCGATTCCAAATCTGGGGAAGCTCAGCCAGAGCCGTCCAGCTCACCTCCGGCCACCGTGAGACCCCGCCGTTGGCCGCCCGAGCTACTGCCCCTCTCCCTTGCCGTTCCCCCGCCCGATTAGGTTCGAATTTGCCCTCCTTCGGCCCCAAATCAGCAACTGGAAAATGGGTATGGCAGCACCTATTTGGCCCGCTTTGGCCGTCTTCCCGAGCTCGGATGCTCAGCCCGCCTTGAGGAAAGTCGATCCTCGCGTTGTCCCCGTCGTTTTGGTCCGCTCGGCTCGCTAATCCGGTGAGTTTAGCTCACTAAATCTTGATTAGACGGTTAATTATGCTCTAAGTGTGCTTAGTTTAAGTTAAGCAAGTTTAGGTGGATATCTTAGTTTATTTAATTGTGATTTGGATTAAAAGGTTTGTTTAATTTAAAGTGTGTTTAATTAAAGGCTAAGAGAGTTTATTTAATAATAAACCTTGATGGGACATAATAGGGTTTTATTTTTGAATTATTTAATTGTTTCGAAATTCTGGAATTTATAATATTATATTATATTCCGAAATTATTAAAATATTATTATTATAAAAAAAAAGGAAAAATTATTTTTGACCCCGATTGCTTAGAATTTCGTGCCGATCGCTACTATGCGTTCGGATTTTGAAATTGATGGTTGGATATTATAAATTGGGTGTGGATGAAGAAAATATGGATATTATTATTTAATTAATTTTCGGAATAAATTTAATTATTTATTAAAATTCGAAAATTTCGTCGGGACCCTAAACTCTCAGAATTTCGTGCCGATCACTGCTGTGTATTTAGAATTTGAATTTGATGATTGATTGTGGCAAATTGAGTGTGATTGCAATAGATAGAGATTCTTTATAAAATCCAAGTGTTGAAATTGATGGGAGATTGGCCGTGATTAACCACCTATTAGAGGTCGTGCCCAGTGAGGCCGTGATTAACCACCTATTGGAGGTCGTGCCTAGTAGGGCCGTAATGAACCACCTATGAGAGGTCGTGCCTAGTAGGGCCGTGATGAACCACCTATGAGAGGTCGTGCTTAATAGGGCTGTGATGAACCACCTAAGAGAGGTCGTGCCTAATGGGGCCGTGATTGACCACCTATTAGAGGTCGTGCCCAGTGAGGCCGTGATGGACCACCTATGAGAGGTCGTGCCTAGTGAGGCCGTGATGGACCACCTAATTAAGGGTCGTGCCGAGTGGGGCTGTAATTGCCACTGGTTGTTAAACCTTCCTATAGGGCCGTAATTAAGAGCAATGATTGATTTGCTAGAATGACATGTAATCGACCGAGTCGATTGATCGCTGAGACGATCTAAGTGATTGAATTGTTCTGATGATGTGATTGTGCTGCAGTTGTTTGGTTATTATAATTGCACGTGGTTGAATTATATAAACTGTGCTAACCTGCAGATGAAGACTAATGCGAGGTAAGTCTTCTGTGTGATGTGGCTAGGCCACCTGGGGCATATTTTCTTTCTAATAGGGGTTTAGGGGGTTGAACTTGCTGAGACATCGTCTTATCCCGGTTGTGGGATTAAAATTTCAAGTCCCTGGTGGATGGAGCGGCTAGATAGCTTCGGTTGACCTTGAGGAGTTACAGATGTGAAGTAATGAGGATTGGAGAATGTGTCTGACTTATAGATCGTAGGACAATTCCTTTTTAAGAGCCGGTCTTTTGTAGACTGTTGGCCGTAGACCTCTGTTTGTAATTCTGTTGAAGTATGAAAGTGTTATGTTATGATTTTATTTCCTGCTTTTCTATCCTGTATTTTATTGTCAGGGGTTTTATAATATGCTTCCGCATGTGCGTTAAAGAATTTGATTGGGTCGGCGACTTAACCTGGGAACGTCGCATTTGAATGACCATGGTGCAATGTTGGCGCGCTCGAGGTTCGGGGCGTGACAAGCTAACAAGAAGATGGAAATGATTGCTAGTTGCATTTGACATGCTAAAAATTCGGACAATGATAAGAAGAAAATCAATGAGAAGCTTCTTCTAAGTATCGTGGATAGAATAAAATTATGTAAAAAATTGTGAAAAGTCCTTGATTTTAAAGGAGATGATAGGAAGAAATTTATGAAAATGCTTCACCAAGAGATGATAGATGAGAATGACTTTCCATTCTAGGCTACAATATATACATCTTTGTTTAGAATTATTTTTGTCTATCTTTTGTGTAATTGTAACTTCGGTTATAGTTTTTAAGCTTGGTTAATGTGCCTATAAATATTAGGTCTCTTGGGTAGTCACTTTGTTGTTTTATAACATTGACCAACATTGAATCGTGTTTTTCTATGAAGTTATGAATTATGTAGATGTCGATTTTGTTACTAGCTGCATGTTTGTATATTTAAACACTGTCACTATGTAAAAGGTGGTTCAGGGGAAGCATTTGTCTGAACAAAGAGTATATGTAGTAGTCAATGTAGCTAATAATTCCATTGATTGTCTTGAGTTTATATGCAAAATCTGTGTCACAATAGATGCTATTGATGAGTTTCCTTAGAGTTTAGATGTCTATTGGTGGTTTTGGTGTATAGGAGAATGAAAGGATGATGGGACTAAAAGAACTTTCTTATTGTATGCTTACAACTTCAATTAAAAGGCCCAAATTGCAATTGTCATGGCCATAAGTTATCTGGTGTGCTTTTGATATGACCCAACAAGGCCCACATCTCCAAGCAGCTCTTTGCCTTTCCTTTGGGACAAAATGCAGTAATTTTTTCGAAGTGCGTGATGATTTCTTGCCTTAAAACTGGCTATTATTAATTTGCTAGCACACCCTCTTCTTTTTTGCATTAACGTATGCTTTGGTTTCATAAACTGGTTCCACTTGCTCAATTTTCTGTTAACACAATTTATTTTCATCTTTATTTATTTACTTATTTTTCAATAAAGATTTTTTAAAAGTTAATCTGCAAATTTTCTAAAGTAATCGGATTTGGGAGGTTTTTTTTTTTTTTTTTTTTTTTTTTTTTCATTTTCCTTTTTATTGGTTTTGAGAGTCAATGATGATAAAAATAGTACTTTTTTTCGCCCATAATACACTTGGATGTATATGTCATTTACACAAACGTATAGATGCTATCAAATAATGGATAAGATATTTTATCTTAGATTCCATAGATACTCTAGAATATTCTTAGAGATGAAATTGAAAATATATACTTAGGCTGCGTTTAGTGATGTTTGATGACATTCTCCAAACCAGATAAACCTAGATACATTCAAATAAAATGTCGAATAAGAAATCCAGGGTAAGGGTGAGATAAACCCAAATTCAATATAAAATTCTAAAATTTAACTTAAGAATTCCCATGCATTTGAAAAACCTCACCTTTGGCAATACTCACTATTCTTGACGTTTCTTAGTGGTAGCACCCCCACCATCACTGCGTCAGCCATCTATCCTCACTTCGACGTCCTCAAGTATTCTTCCGGTGCCTTTTCTTGTGGCTCATTTGGAAGGTTGGAGGCTCTGACTCTCCCACTCCAATTGTTGCTTTTCTTTCTGTTATTTCGAAAGTAGTTGCTTCAGTTTTAACCACTCGAATTTTCGATATTTCTTTTTATTTCTCATCAAACGAATGGCATCTTCTTCTGGAAATCCTAGCTATTCTTAGCATGATATTGGGGAATCTCATTACTATTACTCAAACAAGCATGAAATGTATGCTTGCATATTCGTCTATAGGTCAAATCGGATATGTAATTATTAGAATAATTGTTGGAGACTCAAATGGTGGATATGCGAGCATGATAACTTATATGTTGTTCTATATCTCCATGAATCTAGGAACTTTTGCTTGCATTGTATTATTTGGTCTATGTACCAGAATTGATAACATTTGAGATTATGCATGATTATACATGAAAGATCATTTTTTGGCTCTCTCTTCAGCCCTATGTCTCTTATCCCTAGGAGGTCTTCCTCCACTAGCAGGTTTTTTCAAAAAACTCAATTTATTCTGGTATGGATGGCAAGTAGGCCTATACTTCTTGGTTCCAATAGGACTCTTTATGAGCATTATTTCTATATACTATTATCTAAAAATAATTAAGTTATTAATGATTGGACGAAACCAAGAAATAACACCTCACATGCGAAATTATAGATTTTCGCTACCTCATGGCTCCCTCTCTTTCTATGTTGGTTTTCTAGATTTTCCACCATTAATTTGTTTGTTAAACAAATAAAGTATGCTTTTCCTTATTTCACATAGGAAAGTGGGGAGGAGATAGGCCAATTAACAAGTGTGAGTCTTCTTTAGTGTGTTTAAAGAAAATGTTGGGTGTTGGCTAGACTCTACAATACCAACATGTGGATGCACAAATAATTGCATGATTATTACGCGCACTTAGTACTTCGCACGTTTGTGCGCTTGCGGTTTAATTTAGCACTAACCTGTTTATTTTTATTTTATTTCGTATGGTTATTTTGTTGAATTTATTAGTTGAAAGGTTGTTTTTTGTTTATTAAGTATTTTTGAAAATTATGAAAATTCGGAATTTCGAATTTTTATATATGTGTCTTTTTAAGACAACCTTTGAAAATTATACTCGTTCAGTTTGCAACCTTTCTTGAAGGGTTGCATTTGTTCATTTTGCAACTTTTCGAAGGAATACCTTTGTTTACTTTGTGACATTTTGTGAAGAGTTGGCTATGTTCTTTATGACCTATATATATGTTAGTTTTTGGATGAACAAATATGAAATCATTTTCAAGTCTTTTTTCCAAAAGTATAATCATCTTTTTAATTGTTTCCTAGAGAGACTTAGAGACATACTAGAATTTCATTGGAAATTTTATTGTATCTTGAAGGATATTTTTTGGTGACCATTAATAATATTGCGGAGCAAATAAATCCTTAAACAAAGTGATAGTATGCCTCAAAATCAAACTTGATTACTCTATTAATTCGAAATAATATTTTTTCAACATTAACGAATTATCTTTTGATTCCTCTCTCTACTCATTTTGAATTGGGCGTTCATCAAGTGTTTGATGAAATGTCATAGAGAGAATTTTCTTGCTTTTAAGTTTAGAATTTTGCCTAATGAAAAGAATTATGTCGATTGAAAATTGTCAAGCTTCTAGAGACTCTGCTGACCACAATGATTGAGAAAGTTTGAGTTGTTGTACACACGATGAAATATTCAAAAGATTTCAAATGATAAGAATTTTAAAAGATTTTCAATTCTATTTTAGATTACAAATTTTCAAAAATTTCAAATCTTATCTTATACCAAAGATGTGATACTTCTACTAGTTGGGAATATTTAGAAGATTTCAAATCTCTTTATCTTATCTTAATTTGAACAACTAAGTGCAATTTTATTTTCTAGAGAATTTCAGGAATCAGTGAGATATATCAGAAGATTGAATTTCCACCATTAGGTTACGAGTAAATCAACGGTTGTAATTAGATATATTTATGATATTTACGTATAAATTAGGGTCTCCCCACAATTGCCATATTGCCATTCTCGTTCTCCGACGAGTGTCCCTCGTCTCGGATGATCGCCATCTCAAAATTCGGCTCCTGACACGTGCAGACGCGCAGGCGCGGCGCGCGCTGTTGTGTTGTCACTCGAAAGACGGCTTTCCGTGTCCGACCCGCCTTCACTTGTGCTGCGGTGGAAGATTGAAAAAGGAGGAAGAAGCGCCACGAAATCGACGAAACGAGAGAGGGAAGAGACTTCGCCATCGCCGGCGAAGGCAGCGGCGGCGGCGACGGCGACGGCGGCGGCGGCGCTGAAGGAGGAGGTCGGGACGGCCAGCGGCGAAGGGGGCGGAACGAAATCGAGGGCGTAAAAGGGGGCGGGGGGGCGTCGATCGAAGAGGCTAGGGTTTGCAGAGGAAGATCGAGGAGGGAATAGAGGTTAGGGATTACCTGCCTGCGACGACGCTGTTGGAGGATTCTGGAGTTCGTGGCAAGTGAGGCACAGGTGAACTGACTAATTTTGGGGGTTTTCTTGAGCTCTTCTATATGTTCTCTTTTGGGTGAGGATTTTGGAAATAATTAATACTTATTTTTATTATCTCTCGAGATCACATGTATATCTACCAAAGATTATATTTTTATTCAAAATTTATCGAATAGGCTCAAATTCCATATTTCTCCTTTAACTTCTTCCTTCTTAGCTTTTTTTGGTATTATTATTCTTAACTTTTAACTTGTGCATCCCATCAAATAAATAGCGTTCAATTGCTCAAGTATCATGCCATCCCAATCAATAGTGTTCAATTGCTCAAGTATCATGTGAGGAAGTACTTAGTCAAGTCCATTTTTTTAATGCCAATTTCTTTTGCCAATTTTTCCAAGACAGCTGTATAGGCCGCCTCACAGACTAGTTGCATCTGCTACTTGCCCCTTCATTTCTTCCTTTTTGAGAAGTCAGTATCATGATTAGTTCTCAAAGATTTGCTTGATCATGAGGTGATTAGTCGCAGTATAGATAGATTGAAAGCAAAACCCTACTAGTACTCTGGAACCAACTAGTACTCTGGATTGGTTGATGGCAAAGCTGTTTAGAAACGATTTGGTCTTATAATCGGGATCCTGTGATTGATTGATTTGATTGATTTGAAACCTACTAGTACTCTGGATTGGTTGATGGCAAAGTTGTTTAGGAATGATTTGGCCTTATAATCGGGACTCTGTGATTGATTGATTGATTTGAAACCCTACTAGTACTCTGGATTGGTTGATGACAAAGTTGTTTAGAGACGATTTGGCCTTATAATTGAGATTCTTGTGATTGATTGATTTGATTGATTTGAAACCCTACTAGTACTCTGGATTGATTGATGGCAAAGTTGTTTAGGAATGATTTGGCCTTATAATCGGGACTTTGTGATTGATTGATTGATTTGATTGATTGATTTGAAACCCTACTAGTACTCTGGATTGGTTGATGACAAAGTTGTTTAGAGACAATTTGGCCTTATAATCGGGATTCTTGTGATTGATTGATTTGATTGATTTGAAACCCTACTAGTACTCTGGATTGGTTGATACTTTGGATTGGTTGATGGCAAAGTTGTTTAGAGACGATTTGGCCTTATAATCGGGACTTCTGTGATTAATTTGATTGATTGATTTGAAACCCTATTAGTACTTTGGATTGGTTGATGGCAAAGCACGATTTGGCCTTATAGATTGATTGATTTGAAAGTGAACTATTCCAGTTATTGATTGCATCTAATGAATTTGTTTTGGCCATTCAGCTATAGGGGCTTCTTGGGCCAATCCTTCGGTTAGGCATCTTCTACATGGCCTTCTTGTAGCTGGCTCTTGACTTGGCCTTCTTTTGGTTGCGAGCTGTTCCTTCCAAGTATCTCAGGTACGCAGCCAATGCATTTAATACAGCAAGTGTCCTACCTCCAACAATCTTTCCACTTTGTGTAACAAAAACAGAGTTATCCATTCTTTTCCTTGAGTCAAGTCAATCTGCTGCTAATTTGTCTATTTTGTGCAAACCATGGCATGCTCCGTCGAATTAGGATCAATTAGGACAGAAATAAAGTATTGGGTTGAACTCTTCAAGTGTCAAGGTAAAAGTTATGAATAGTCATCGATTCTCAGAATCGGTAGAATGAGACTATTTTGGGACAGACTATGGAATCATCTAAGATTTGACCTTTTCGAACATTGTATAGGCTTGGGAAACAAAGAGATAGCAACAAGAAGAAGGAAAATGATTATGATTGGATAGAGGAACTCTAGAACATTTGGAGATCTCACATGGTCGATGAGTTTGGGTGGATATTAAAGATAATTAGGATGTTAGAGATAATTTGGGATTGCTCTTAATTGGATGATTCTATTGATTTTCTGTATTTCTCAAGATTGTGCATATATCTTGATTAATATATTATCATAGAAATTTATCTAATAAAACCTATAGATATAGACTTATGTATTCTTGTTCAATATATATAGAGATATACACAAATTCCAAAATCCTGTCTTTGTAGCATAATTTGAACAGATTTCAGAAATTCACAGTTGCTTTGAAAAAGCTGTATGAATTAGCCTCTTGTTTTTTGTCATATGATTTAAATGACTCAGCATGGACATTACATCCTCCCTATGTTTCGGTCAAGGCGTCACAGGCACTTATGGTTAACTTAGGGATTGAGTTGCTTGTTTTGTTTGTGCCTTGTTGAAGTTGTGCAGCTATATACCTCTGATCAACTAGGATGGTTGGGGCAGACCAAAAAAGAAAAAAAACTGGGTTGGCTGGGACAGACCAAAAAAGAAAGAAAACCGGGATCATTGAGCAACTATTTGAAGTCGGACAGGAGGCTGAGATGAGAACTTTTGCCCCTGGTTTTCGAGGTGCTTGGTTTCGTTGCAAGGTACATTCATTCAACTGATCTTTGGTACTGGCAGAGCATTCTTTTCTAAGTTCTTTAAAATCGTTTCTCTCTTCCTACAATAAGCACAATGATGACAAAGCAGCCTTAACCCCTGAGCAGCATGAATCTTCTTAAGCTATTGCTTCACATCTCCACTCTGAGACTTCATTAGTGCCCTCACATGTGCAGCTCAATAATTCACCTCGCATGTGGACCTAGTAGCCAATTGCCTGTACTATAGGGGCAAGTGGGCCTTGTTATCTGATGTTTGATTGTTCCTACATTGTTTTTGTTGTCCTTGTTTTCTGATCCAACTTTAGAATTATTATGCTGATTTTGGTATGCTAATTACCACTTATATTGGTTCATATCCGTTTGTGGTGATTGATAGATTAAGATAAATTCATTTGTATGTTTTGCAACAGATAAAGAGGATTACAAATAGACAGGGGAACCTATGGGTGGCTTTGGAATACATTGATTTTCCAGATGAAAGTGAGTTCTGTACTCTGTATGCTTGTTCCTTTTGTGTTCTTCACGTGGTAGTTCTGTTTAAGTACTTGGTGCCACCGTCAGTCCATCTCAAAGCTTGAGGTTGTAGTTTGAAGGTATATAGAAAAGATTCTCTTCAAACAAACCAGTCTATCCCCTGTATAGGGCTTTTACGGGGTGGTTGGAACAAAGACACATTTGGTTGTGAATTCCAATGTGGCAGATAAAGGCATATATTTATCTGCACGGCCCAATCAATAGTTCAAGTCACACACTCCCATAATCCATTTTCTCTTCGGAGAATTCCCTTCAACTATTCGTGTCAAATAAAGAATACTCGATTGTATAGTTGAAGGGAAATATCCAAATACATGTCTTATTCTTTTCAATAATCCATATTTGTAGCAATGAAATACTATTGTCCCTTCTCAAGTGAGAAATGATTAATTACAAATATCTATGATCTATATTCTCTATAAAGGACTGGAAATACCTTGCTTACGTATCATTAGAAAATGTATTAACATAAACATGGCAGTAAGAAGAGGTAATACAAAAGTGTGTAAACTATAAAAACGAGTCAAAGTGGAATGTCCCACACTAGCACTTCCGCATAATAACTCTACTAACTCTCATGCTTTTACCTGCTTTTACCTTGGAGATATATTCAGGTTGCTACCAGTTCATTTACAAGCTTTAAACTTTCAGATGGACTGATGGAAGTGTTACATTTACAAGTTGGAGGGGAAAAACATTCTAATCATAAGATACTTAGAAATAATTGCTGGGGAGATACCTGGTACCAGTTTTCTGTCGAACAGCTTTTAGAATACAAATGTCTTCTGACAGCAGAAGAATATTCATGCATTGTACATATGAAATCTCTTTCATATCGATAATGGATATTCGGTGTATCAAGCTTCATTGTCTATCTTGATCCTTGCATGCTGATTGTCTTTGGATGCTTGATGTTACCATGCCTTCTTTGGTGTGGTGAGGTTTTCTGTATGTTCACAGGTTTTAGTCAATTTTCAAATTTACAGAAATATCGTGGACTAAAGTATTTCAAAGGCCACCCTACTTTCCTGCTGATGCTAAGCTAAAGCAGAAGAAAGAATTGATGGTGCGCCCTCGCTTTCCTTCCGTCTACCATAGAAGTGAGATGCCTGATGTCAGATCCATCTCAGAGGTGGCAGTCATTGTTGATGATGACTGGAAGGTGGGAGATTTGGTGGATTGGTGGTTTGATGACTGTTATTGGTCTGGAAGAGTAACAGAAGTGTTGGAGGACAAAAAGTTCCGGGTAAACTTTTTGTCCTTATACCAGCGGTGCTCTAGATGGCACATCTTTGTTTATAACGAGTGTTTGAATACTGCCATGTAATTGGCAGGTAATAGTCCTGCTAATTACTCCAGTTTTTTTTTAGGATATGTCTTCCACTTTAATTGTAATTCATTTGGATTTGCTTGTGCATGGCATCTTTATTGCATTAAAGTGATATGCTAGTAGGCTGCATTTAGTTGGGCTTTTGGGAAGTCTTTGGGTTTACGCAAAAGACAAGTGAAAGTTTTTTTTTTCTTTGAAATGCTAATAGTTTTCGGTGAAGTGTAATTAAAAGTGCCTTGGGAATTGACTTTGCTTTAAATGCTGTTTAGAAGAAAACTGGACTTGTAAAGTATATATTTTATATAAATAAAGAAACAAAAGAAAATCTGCTCACGATCGCTGGTGACGGCTAGATGCTGGCGAGGGCTGCTGGGGTCGTGCGACCCCAATGAGGGCCAGTCGGATTTGGCTTGCTGGTGGTCATATGTAGTGTCGCTGGTGATGTTGCATGAGGTGGAAAATGGTGAGGGCATATCCGGGATTTGAAAAATTTAGCAATGTTGGAAGAAAAAATGTATTAGCATTCCGGAAATGCAAAAGCCCAAAGCTCCTATGGATTTGCCTAGGGCTAAGAAACTTTAGAGGACTTTGGAAATGCAATCCACTTCCCCAAAGCTCTTCAAAAAATATTGCCAAATGGCTTGACTTTTGCCCAAGGGCTTTTAGATACTAAAGGCCTTTGGGAAAGCCATTTCGAACTCAGCTGCTAGAGATAGTGCTAAGTGCTAAGTGCTAGCTTCTGTTGTCATATTTCAAGAAAAGATAAAATAAGCCAAAACTTTCTAGTTATTCTCTTCACAGGCTTCAGTGACTTATATTTTTGCATCTTTATCTTATGTTTAAGTATTCCTCGTCTTTGACAGTGACAACTCTACTTATTTGAATGTCATTAAAACTCTCTTATAGTAACCTATAACTTAGGGAGGTTGTCCTCAGTGTCATGTGAGATTTGTGATTGAGATCCTTTATCTTAGCATTTCTTGTGTGAGGTTTTTTAGTTGGTTCTTGCTGGTGATGGTCCTAATTTCTAGGGCTGCATTCACGCTGACTAGCTTATCAAACCATGTGATGACTATGCTGCTATATAAATACATGGAAGAAGCACTATAGATTCCTAAGTTTGGTAAGGCTGAAGGTGATGGCCTGCGCTGGACAAGGCGCACCATAACTTATTGCAGTATTCCATTTCTATTAGAAAAGAAGAAATTTTCAACTCATATAGGATTAAGAGGCCAGCAGGGCATCAATTTCCTTGCTTATAAGCAATTTAAGATTTTTTCAGCTTTCAATCCAGAGAAGTTTACTACTGTCAATGACTTCTTTTATATGTTGGATTTTTTTATCATTAGATTGAGCTACATCCTCCTCCAGCGGGTGAAGGACAATCATATGAAGCTTTGTCCAAGGACCTAAGGCCATCTTTGGATTGGTCTATTGAAAATGGTTGGATGGTACTTACTGCTATTCCACATTCCTTGTATCAGTCGAATCTTGTTTACATACTGATGTATTGTTCAACTGCTGATTTTTGTTCTTGAAACTTGTTTCCGGATATGATGTCAAACTCAGTCTTGTCCTATTTATTTTGCTTTAAAGTCAACATAATCTAATTGATCTCTGCATATAGCATAAATGAGATCAAGAAAAGGTCTTGAGTTGCTAGTTTGCATGGTTGTTATTTATGAATCACAGATTGAACTGCAGGAAACAAGCATGATATTAGGATGGAATTGAACTAAAGTAATGGTCAAGGCCTTTTGGCAAGGTCTAAAATGCAATGGCTTTTGTGAAATTTAAAGCAGGTTCTTTCATTGATGTTACAGCCCTTCCTTTTTAACTTGCCTTGAAATGAAAGCCTTGGCCTAGGTGCACATAGATTTACTCCTTTTTGCCCTGATAGACTAATAACTGAGACTGCAGCTAAGAAGGCTCTTCAATGTGCAAGAAATATGGTTACATTCTCTCTCTCTAATGGAAACCGGAGGATCACTCTTCAATTGGCTAATAAATAGTATTCTTTAAATAGGCATGCCATTCTTGTCTCATTTGTGGGGCATGGGACTCAAGCCCAGCCCTGTCTATGCTTGATAATGCTGCTGCTATAAACCAAAGGGGAAGCATCTGCCCTGCCTGGTCCCTTGCCTCTCTGATGATATTGGTGGATATTGAATTACTTTTGGACTCTCTCTGGTTTTTCTGTGTCCTCAGGTGTTTGTAAATACCTGTGTCATGCCCATCTTCCCTATGCTCTTCGATGTTTGCCATTTAGATTTCGCTGAGTATGGTCACTTCTTACCTTGCAGTTACAATTTTCAATAGGTTGTTGTGTCTCAAGATGCTTCATAGTACAAGCAAATTCATGTGAAACAGGTGTCATGGCCTTTTCTCCAAATGGAAGATGCGGATACTATCTTTCAACTGTCTCTGTTTTTCCTCTGTGGAATCTCTAAATCTAATCAAACCTCCTTGTTGATCATGATTTCTAGAGATCCATAACCAAGTGGTTGAGAACGAGGCGACAACTGGTTTATTTGTTTAATCCATTGGAAAAACCAGTGGACATCCCATCCCCAGAATGCCAAAAGTTGGTGTTGATGTAGACCTAAAAAATCACCAAGACCATCTATATGGCCCATTCCCTTGCTTGTGCTTAGGCAGCATTAAACATTCCAGTAGACATGATCATGAAAAATTTGTAAGGCATTAGTACTTATATCATTCCACACTTTGTTTTCAGGCAGGAATTTGTCACTGAGTCAATAAATCATTATCACGAAGTTAAGTCCTTGAGAGAGAATTCCTTTGGGAAGGGCACATGACATATTTTATAACCATTTTCAATATTATGCTTTGGTCAAATTTTGATTAAACTCCTCCACCATGTTGATGCAGTTCCAAGACCATTTTGCTGAAATCCTCAATAGCTCAACCTTTACAAAATTTCCTCAATTTCTGCATCCTGATTCTTCTGGAAAAGAATCATTCAACATGTTTTCATACTCAAGTGTTGAATGATTTCATACTCAAGTGCTATTCTTACTTTGGGTTTATCAATGTCAAGGATTAACTCTAAGCTAAATTTGTGCTCAAACTCTATGGCTAAACATGTTGAACTTTACAATGAACACTGTTGTTGTGCTCTAAAAATCTAATTGGAGAAAAGTAGTCCCAGTAAAGGGTGATTAAGATTTTAAACGAGGTCATATCTGTTATTATAGATTAGACAGGATTTATAACTTGAGCTGCTTGCTTTAGCCCTTTTCATCAGTGGAGAGTGAATCGCACAGCACAGAAGAAAGTGCTTTGGCCCCACTCCTTTAGGGACCCCGATATTAATGGTGTGTAGGTCCTGTTGCTTGGCATCTGTCTCGAGCTCATTTAACTACGTGGATGCATTTTTTGGGGGAAGTAATCAAGTTTTGTCTGGTTGTAGTGTTATATTGTTAATTCTGTGTGAATGCTTGTCTGGTCATGTTTAAGGGCTATTAGTTAACCTGCTTTTATGCGTCTGAGCTTTTATTATGCCTACCTGATCACTAATTCCTTATAAAGCATACTCCATTGTTCTTTTCTCGGCCATCATGCATACATACTCTTTTGTTTGATGCATGCTCCTGTTTTATGCTAATTATCAAATGCGCAAAGCTTTTGCCCTGTGCTCCCAGTTTGTATATTCACATTTCAAATTTAGCCTTTGGCCATTTGCCCAGTTTGATCCCTGCTAAATGTGTGATCTTCCTTGACCGTTACAGGTGTGTTCACCACATCATGCTCAGTTGACCAAGCCTCTCCATGAAGGTAAGGAGTCGTGCAGATGTACTTAAACATCTCCAAAGATTTATTGGTTTCTTTGCGGATTCTTTGGGAAGTTCTTTTAACGTGGTTATAGATAGTGTGTTCTTGCATGCTTGTTTTGCAGTTTTTGTTTGCTTCTGTAAAACCATAAGAATTTCCATCTGTGTTAGGGTAGACTTTGCCAGTGGTCATTAGCAGCATGGGTACATGTTAGTAGAAATTAGTGCAAAGATTAATTATGTTCTCGCCAGGGGTCCATGTGACTGGTTATATTTGATTTGCTAAAGAATTGAATGTGCATCTCTATTACGAGGTTTTGAGTGTAACTTATGGGAAAATTTGCACGACCTAACTCATTTTTTGCTTGATGAGTAGAGTGGTTCTCTACTTTTCTTCATAGGATTCCCTTAGAGCTAAATTTCTAATACTTTAGTGTCTAAAATGTTAAATGGAAAATTGGTTGGTTGAAGATTATGCCAAGCGACTCATCTGAAGTTCAGTTTCTTCTTTATTTTCCAGTGGCAGATTGACTTCAAACTTAAACTGGCTGTTTATGTTATCCTGTTTATTGATTAAGGCTTTGTTTGGGAGTGCTAGGTGAGGAAATTGGGATTGGAAAATGCCCAAATATTTAACTTTTCCCTCCTCTGCTTTATCAAAACAATTTGAAAATTTTCTCAATTTTTCTCAAAATTTTATCTCATCATTTTCCCTTCCTTCCCAAACACAGCATAAATGATTTACTTGGAGACTAGTGAAAGTTTTCTATACCTCCACAAATCTTTTTATGGTGTTTCTCTTCCCCACTCGAGTCCTAAAAGGGAAAATTAGAGATCTATGACTGTGTCTGCTAAGTGTTTATGCTAGTGGTCTTCCTCAGCTGGTCCTTTTGTCACTCACGTGTCAAAGAAGCAAGTCTTTCATTGATGGTCTTCCTAAGCTAGCCCATGAGTAATTCTGTTCCATGTTTTCAACTCGTAAAACAACTACTTTCTCACGTTATGAATGAAAAAGAAACAATACTTTCTCATGTCATTCATTGACATCAATGTCAAAAGTCCTCCAAGAATTGCTGCTCTTCCTTCCTGAGTTATTTGTGCATCTTTCTTTCAGTACCTCTGTTCTGGTTTTTCACTTGGTGATTTGATTTTAGATTTAAACTTGTTGGCGTGGAGACTGATAACTTGCTTCTGCTTTCCTATTGTCCATACTCTAGAGGAAGTTAGAGATAGCATTAAGGTTATGGTTTGTGGACATTAAGTGCTTGATTACTTCATTGAGTTTCAGGTAGGTCGTTATCCTCTGCTGATATGTCCAGACTGCAAAAAGTGCCTTTGAACATAAATGCCCTTGAGAAATCACCTCCAGAGACGCACCCAAATTCCGAGAAATCACCTCCGGAGACGCACACAAATTCCGAGAAATCACCTCCGGAGACGCACACAAATTCTGAGAAATCACCTCCGGAGACACACACAAATTCCGAGAAATCACCTCCGGAGATGCACACAAATTCTGAGAAATCACCACCAGAGATATATGAGAATTCTGCAGTGGCCAGCAGTGGCCTTGGAAAGGCCAATAGCTGTGATGGTGTTTCTAGTTCTAGTATAAGGGTTGCATCAGCAGAAATGGAAGTGAGTGTTAGTAAGGAAAACCATGATTGTGATCTACACTGTCCAGAGAAGCTGAAAAGTGATGATCACACATTGTTAAATTCAATGTTCTCTGATACATTGGAAGATGCAATTATAGACCTTGAGGAACTTGCAAACCGGGTGATATGGCTCAAAGATATTTTACAGTTTGGGGGGCATCCATCAAAGAACTCAAAACCTTCATGGAGGTTCTTAGAGCTTCGTGCATCAGCCAATTCAAAATGAGCATGTCATTGAAGGTAATATATTACATTATCTAACTTGTGAGTTTTGATGTTTCATTCATTATTAATACCTTATCCAACTTGAAACTTTGATGTCATTCATAGAGCTTAGGACTCATTGTGAATTGAGCAATCCTACCTTTCTCAGACAATATTAGCACATGTGAATGCAAATTAGGCCATAAATGAATTGCCACAACAATGATGTACAATTGGGGATGGGCATGGTGGAAGCTGGGGTGGGTCCAGGGCCTCTGCCCTGGCAATGGGCACTGCCCTGCACTGGGACATGATGCTTCTTTGCAAAATATGTGTTTCTTTCTGTTAAATTAATAGCTTTAGGTTATAAATCAATTTTTTAGACTCAAACATCCATTCCAAATTTATAATATCTGTTTATGTCTATCAATTTTGTGATCCCATCAATCAACTAAAATCCATTGAAAAACATGATTAGTAGATGTTGAGAATTAAATAATATCCGTGACAATAAGAAATGCAACAAACCATGAAGTTGGCACGTCCAACAACAAAAAAGAAGATACCGCAATCTTAGGTGTCCAACCATTTATCATTTTCTCTTGCATGCACATGATTAGCAATCAACCATAGTGGTCAGGTGATCAGTGTCCTGTGAACATGTTGGCTAGTGACTTGATAATTAGACGAGTTCACTATCGCATGATATCTGGGTGATTTTGTCTTTCATTGATGCATCTTCTTTTTCTAGGACGATGTGGTACTTTCAAGGTGGGGAGAGTCCACTTTGCTGAACCTACTGGATCCCCAAAATTTTGTGTAAGAAATTCTTCTCATGGGTATTATATAGACATACATATATATGTACATACATACATACACACACATCTTTGTGTGTCATATATTATATATGGTAACCAAAGAGAAAAGTTACACACGTCTATATGTCCATACATGTATAAGATAAAGTTTTGATAGATTTCTTGGGAGTATAGTCATAAGTAAATGCAATTATAGCTTGGGTGATTGAAATAATAGGATAATCAACTGTAGTATCAGGTATGATTAAAGTTTTACACATCAGCTGATTCACCGAAGACTGATGATGTTACTTTGCATTTTGGCAATTTTTTTGCACAAGGAAATTGCAGTTTTCCCTTTTTTTGATCCCAGAAGATTCTTGAGTTGAACTTGTTAGTCATCATTGCCTTGTATACGTGAAAATCCATTGAAGGGAGGAACTTACCAGGGCAGGCTGAATTGACAGGTTATTCGTTGGTCGAGATGATGCCCAAACTTACAAACAGCGCGGTGTTTTTTGAAGATGCAGCTTGTGAGGCCCACCTTCATGGAGAGTTTGCTTAAATGACGATAAGTTTCATGTACTACTTCTGGACTGGCTCCAGCATATCCCCCAGGCCATTTTCTTTTCCAGTTTCTAGTGGAAGGGTCTTGAGCAATGGGAGTCCATTTTTGACAGTCAGGGCTCTTTGCATTTTGTAAGAAGCAAAATAGGCCTATGATTGACGGAGAAAAAGAATGGCCTTAAAATTGACCGTCTGTTTACTGGTGGCCCTGTTCATTGTCTCGGGGGATTCTGAGTTGGACAATGACGAAAAATTGTGACATGCTCGCCACGTTTATTCGCTCATATTAGCTTCTCTCCATTTCTCTACGAGTGTGAGCTTTTAGCTTTCTTCGAGAGGCTAAAACAAAGGACGTCTGGGCATGCGCATAAGTGTCTCCATGCGTGCATGTTACTATATGGGATGATGCAAAATGTAGGGGTGAGCATTGGTCTAGGGTCAACTTTGGACTGATCCTGGACCGATCCAACCTTGTCGGTCTTGGTCCGGTTCTTAGGGAGATAAGGTCAGTCATTGGTCCTAAGATTCTTGGATCAATATTGTGCAGGTTGATCTTCGGTCCTAGGAGTTTAGGGTCGGTCCAATCCTATATATATATAATATTATTTATAATTTTTTTATATAGAGAAAATCTTAAAACAAATGGTGTCAACGAATAGTTCAAGTAATTTTACATTATTTTTTAATAATTTAGATTTTTAATGTCTTTTATGGCGTCGATAATCATAATTTACGAATGAGGAAAATATTTTTGTGAGAAGTCCGGCATCCAAAAGGGCATAAACAGCTCCTTACGACATCCTCCTAGTACTCTATTTTATTTGTCTTTTTAGTCTTCAATATGCCAAAATCTCAACACTTCTCCGCTCGCACACTCGTGCCACTGCCGCTCGATGCTTGCTTGGCTTGCTTTCTTGCTCGATACTCGATGCTTACGCTGTTCAACGCTCATCTCACTCGACTCTCACCGCTTGCCTTTCTTAGCTGACCTTGTTTGTTATTGAATCTATTGAGTCAGTCCAATTCTCGATTGCCATTTCAAGGAGTACAAAAAATGAAATAAAAAATTATTGGTTGGTCTCGAGTTAATCTTGGAGCTGGAGTGAACTTACTTGGTCAGGCCGGTCCTTGGTCTCAAGTTTAATAGGGTTGGTCATCGGTTCCAAAAATTAAGGATTAGTACTGTACGGATTGGTTCTAGGATTAGGAGGTGGATCGGCCTAAACCGGATTATGCTCACTCCTAGCAAAATGACATCAATTGTCAACCGTGCCGAATAGTTGTACCTATTGTTGCAAATGGATGCGTGTAACAACATGATCACCATTATCATTTTCACCTTCATTCCTTATTGATGGCGAAGGTCAACATGGCAAGCACGAGCTATTCGATTTCTATTTAGCTTCTGGGTTTGCAAATGGGGTTGTGGCTTCGCCTAACCCATGCAGGTTGTACTTTCCCATGGTTTTTTTTTTTTTAACAACCTACTTTCCCATGGTTGGAGTGGACTATTGTTTCACCAAATAACGGTGCTTGAGCTTGGAAAGCAGTCTGGTTTTTCAGTACATACGTCGGGAGAGCTATAGCCTCAATGAAATCATCGAATGTATAATTGCTGGGGCTTGTACAAGTTGAGTGGTGCTAAGCAATATGACTTGAATCGAACGTTCAGCGGTGGATGCGAAACTCGTGCTAATCGGCCTTTCCCTTTGTCTTTGCCAATCAAAATTGGTCCAAATTGAATCGGCGGAATGGAGCAACTTCCTATGTTGGATTTAGTACGAACGGTCAATTTGTCATGCAAACGGGCAACGACGGTAAAAAGATAACATTGGAAGTGATAAATTAGGAAATTGATCAAAAGTCGATGTGAAGGTTCGAGGCTAGATTGTCGGCTCAAACTCCATTTAGTTTTCAACTCGAATGGAATCAACTGAACCATCAAATGATCGACTTTAATCTCACCTCGAGTTGAAACTAGCTTGAACTTGGATTTTGGGAAATGTATGTAGTCGAATTATCCAACTAGGCTTGGAGCTGTAGGAATAAAATTTCTTGAGTTCAAGCTCTAATCGGTTTAGTGCTTTGAGGCTTTGTTTGATCATATGGATTTTTAGTTAGGATAGGATGAATAGGATATGATATGATAAGAAATTTAGAGATTTTATTATATTGTATTCATTATTTGGTGAATTGTATTAATAAAATCGGATATTTTGTATCTTATAATGTCTATTGGTTGGTAAGAATGACATATTATTATAAATGAACCTAAAAATGCACCAATGGTGATAGTGAGAATCTAAATCTTAAATAGTAGAGGAGCTCATTGTAACAATTCAAATCCATAGGTTTGGCAATGGTAAGAAATGTAAATGGGTATCAACAATGAGGTTGATTAGCCAATGAATGCCAAATTTAGTAAGAGAGAGAACATTATCATTCATCTTCTTTGCAATTCTAAAAAGTATAGTGACTCCTTTGCTAGTTTCGTGAAACTTCAATGAGAAACACATAACTATAAAGGAGAGGAGCTTTGACTCTCTTGTTATAGAACTAGAGAGTTCCAGAGGAAAAATAGTTTCGAATCTCCCACCGATTTCGTGAGTTTTAACATAAGCTAAAGAACTATGGAAGAGTAGTAAAGTTTTGATATGAATCGAGGAAACGGAGGAGAAGGAGACGAGTGTAGGTTTTCTTTTTTAGAATTAGAAAGATTTTTTTTTTCAAGTTGTTCATTTAAAATTTGAGTTTTTTCTATTTACTCTTATTTAAAAAAAAATTATATTAACTCTTTTTACATTTCTTTTCTATTCCCTTCTATCTTTCTTTAATAATAATTTTATCAAATGATAAATTATACCTAATATACCTAAAATTTATAGTAAATACAAATAGTGTGTGTGTGTGTATAATATTATAGAATAGAAAGAAACTTATATATATATATATATATAGGATATATATAGGAATAATTAAAATTGAAAATTGTTATTATTTTTCGTTATTTTGTTTTATATTAGAATTCAAATATATTTATATTTAATTATTAACTTATTAAGTTTGTTATTTGAGAAAAATAGTCAAATCAAAAGGCAATGATATTGTTTTAAGTAGAAAGTAAGTCTAATTTTATTATTTATTTATTTATTTATGGTTCCAAGACCAATTACTACATGACAGTTCCATGTCAATCAAAAAGATGGAAATTATATAGGCTCTAGAATTTTTTTGATTTAAAAAAAGAAACATAATAGGATAAATCATTAAGTTAGGGAGTCAAATGGTCCTTTTTTGGGGATAGAGGGGACTTGAACCCTCATAATTTTTAAAGTCAACAGATTTTCCTTGTAATTAGTACATGCTTTCTTGAACCTCTCATAAGAACCATATTATGACTTTTATCTTGAAAATATTCAAAGATACCACTATTGAAGAAGGAGATCTTGTCAAGTGTACTGGATCTATTGTTAAAGTTCTTGCGAGTGTTAAATTTATCCTCCTTACTAAACCTCTTCTAAAGATCATATCCTTCACAAGTATGTTCAGCTACTTCAAGAGCTCCCTCTTGGTGTGTCCGGTGTTAAAAGGTGTTGGCTTTCATATAAGAAATCATATCAATCTTTAGTCCACATTTCCCGTAGAATATTTTTATCCAAACTATATCCTTCTATATCCGACCTTATTTAATCTTGAGTTGGGACTAAACACTTAACATTATAATTTTTGTCCTTTTATGACCTTTATTTTGACTATCAGATGTAGGCTATGCTTCTTGAACTTGAGTGCTAAAGAAATTAAGAACTCTAAGTAAAGCTTTGTATCGAATCTTCTAACTATTGGCTTACATTGTCGTCATCATCATCATCATTATTAGGGCTAATATCATGAAAAATTTCAAACTGGTACACCTGTAACAAAATTTACTTTAAAATAATTTTTTTGACTACTAAAAACCTAAGATCGGTATACCTATAACAAATTTACTCTTTTTTAGTTTCTGTTAAATTTTATCATCAAATTGTTGAGTTTAATGACACATGAAAATTGATGGGTGTTCGATTTAGGGTGTCGCCCCTTGTTTGTTATATATATTCTTATTGAGGATTTTTCATAAAACCCTTCAACTTCTCAGAAAATGGAGAATAGTAGATTGATGGAAATTTCTCGAACAGAGAAGGCTGCATAATGGCATAACAAATGGGAGTGAAACTTTGAAGCTTCATGCCTATGTTCAGATTAGCAAACGAATCAACTCACAACATCCTCCTTTTGGAATCTGAGGGCAATTGCATTGCAAAGATCAGGATATTAATCCAATTTGATAGAAATTTGTAGTAAATTTATCATAAAAATTTAAAGTTTAAAAAGAATTAATTTGAGATAAATTTGTCATAAGTGTATCGATTGAAGTTTTATTTATTATATTAGTATTAACCTTATTATTATTATTATTATTATTATATTATTATTATTATTATTATTATTATTATTATTATTATTATTATTATTATTATTATTATTTGGTGTTATATTTTGTTTCTATGTTTGAGTCAACCTCAAAAAATTTCCCCTTTCACGTGATGCTCCCATTTAATGAAAGAGCCTCAACCCTAATTAATCACGCCAAAGGTCCCTTCAGCTTTTCCCTTGACACCCACACTTCTAGAGAGATTCACATGCACCGCTCGCAATTAATAGAAACCCATCGCCGACGCTTTCTCCACCAAAACCCTCACAAGAAAACTGCTCGAAACCCTAACGACCTTCCCCCATCAACTTTATCAAAGAACCTCCTCATCTGAGCAACCAGCAAAAGCGCTCGAGTCCTTTTCTTGATCACGACTTCATCCCTCGGATTCAATCCCTTACCGATCACAAGTTCACGGCCAGTCCCAAGCTCGCGTCGAAGAGGAACTCCCGTCGTCGCCATGGCCCATGAAGACCGAGAAGAGCCAACAAGAAAGCCGCAGTTCCCGCTCGACGCGAGCTCCTACAAGATCCTCAGCGAGATTGGGGCCGGCGTCAGCGCGGTCGTGTACAAGGCCCTGTGCGTGCCGATGGGCTCGGTGGTGGTCGCGATCAAGTCCATCGACCTCGACCGCTCCCGCACCGACCTCGACAGCATCCGACGCGAGGCCAAGACGCTGTCGCTCCTCTCCCACCCCAACATCCTCAACGCCCACTGCTCCTTCACGGTGGACCACTGCCTCTGGGTGGTCATGCCCTTCATGTCCGCCGGCTCGGCGCAGTCCGTCATGGCGTCGTCCTTCCCAGAGGGCCTCCCCGAGGCGTGCATCGCTGTCATCCTCCGGGAAACCTTAAACGCCCTTTCCTACCTCCACAACCAGGGCCACTTACACAGGGACATCAAGGCGGGCAACATCCTCATCGACTCGGGAGGCGCCGTGAAGCTTGCTGACTTTGGTGTATCGGCCTTGATATTCGAACCTGGTTCAGGCCAGGGGTTATCGACGTCTTCGAGTTCATCGTCGTTGGCGCTGACCAGTATCACCGGGACGCCCTATTGGATGGCACCGGAGGTGATACACTCGCACAACGGGTATGGATTCAAGGCCGATATATGGTCTCTTGGAATAACCGCGCTGGAATTGGCCCACGGTCGGCCTCCTCTATCTCATCTCCCGCCTTCGACATCTTTGCTCATGAAGATCACAAAGCGCTTCCGGTTCTCAGACTACGAGAAGCACAAGAAGGACGACCCAGTCCGAAGGAAGTTCTCGAAATCGTTCAAGGACATGGTGGCTTCTTGCCTCTGCCAAGATCCTTCCAGACGACCCACCGCAGAGAAGCTCTTGAAGCACTCTTTCTTCAAGAACTGCAAAGGGTCGGAGTTTCTTGCGAAGCACGTCTTGAAAGGGTTGCCTAGCGTCGAGGATAGACACCGGCAAGCCAAGCTCTTACAGTCCTTGTCGATGAACAAGGGTGGCGGGGATGGGGGAGAGGAAGGTGATGGTGCCGAGTCAGGTGATCTCGAGGGTAAGCATAGGAGGATAAGCGGGTGGAATTTCAATGAGGAAGGGTTTGAGCTTGACCCGGTTTTCCCCAACGAAGTTGCTCTTCATGATTCATCAGCACAGCAAGCTAGTTTCGAAGGCGAGGGAATGGACCGAGACAACGTGGCCGGATTGAAAGGGCCCTTTGAATTGGCGGGCTATACTGACCAATCTAGCGCCAGCTCGCCTGCTCGAGCTGCCAACTTGAGTGAAGATGAATGCAGCGATCATCAGGGAAGTGTTCAGGTGGCGATCCACAACGCGGCTCAAGGCTTTGATAAGGATGTGATGATGGGGAGCTTGGCGCTGCTGAAGAGGAGCTTGGAAGATGAACTGCAGAAAGTGAACAGTTTGATGAGTCTCCTAGGAGGAGGAGGAGATCGGAGAGGTGTGGAAATAGCCAATAGAGAAGAGCAGTTGGTGCAGGTGATTGACAAGCTGAGGGCTAAGTTGGAGAGTGAGAAGAAGAAGAATTTCGAGTTGGAGAGAGAGTTGGAGTGTCTCCAGCACCAAATTAGCAGCGCTGGCGGCGAGACTACAGATGACGCGCCGGTTAGAGATTAAATGATGCTGTCCATGATCAGATATGGAGAATCAAATTCTATTGCTTTTCCTTAGTTGTTGCCTTTCAATTGTGTGTTTCTTTAGTGCATTAAGGATATGAGATTAGAGATCTCAGTTATTCGCTGTTCAACAATCACTTGATCAATGATCAATGTGAAATGCATCGAATCACTTACACTTTGAGAAATTAGCAAAAATGTTCCTAATTTGATTGTGCTTTGTACCTTATTTTTCGTATTTTCTCCTCAAGAGAGAAACAGACCTATTCCATATATAAATTGGGTCGTAATATGCCACTAAGGCATCGATTAGATTTGAGAGTCATTTACCTATATTTTAGTGAAAGCAGAAAGTTTCTCTAGTGCTACTTCTGCTTTGAAATTACCAGGAGCGACACTCGCCATTATGATCAATCAAGCAAAGTGAACAAATACTATGTTGAAATTAGTTTCTAGGTATCCAAAGAAAAGCCTTGATTAGGTCGAAAGGTGTACAGCATCATGCTTTGTTTTCCAACTTTGGGAATATGAAAAAACGACGATGTACCATTATTTGGAATGAAAAAAAGGCTTGGGCTTCTTAAGCTTGCGGAGGAGATGGAGCCATCTACGACTTGGGCCAATACACAGCGATGTGATAGATCGGTTCGTGAGGTATACTTTGGTCATAGAACCGCACCGCAAATTAACATAAGTCGTTTGTTATTGTTTGATATCTCTGTTTTTCTTTTTATTGATAAAAAAGAGATAATTTAGGAGATTAAGATAAGCCCAAAAAGGAAAAGGAAAATTAGAGGAGATCAAGAAAGATTTTAACGAGGTCTTTTTGGGGTATTAATGGGATCACATAAAAAACTACAAATTTCAAGAATCTTGGACCGCTGGATCAAAACGAAAGAGTTTCCGTTCATTAGGTCGGATTAAAATGAAGAAACATGCAACTCATACATCTGGTCAATAAGTGTTCTTTTAAATCAATTAATATCCTCAGTGAAAAATTTATTGTTGTTGAAATGTTGAGGATGACCTGTTAATATTTGGACTTACATATGAAAAAGTTACCAGTTCCTCGTAAGCACATGCTTACTTTTTCAGTACGAGAAGTTACTAAGCATGGTTAAAAGATTAGTAGTAAATAATACTTGAAAAAGGGCGCTAATCTCTACCCGATCAAAGATTACTTTACTTTGTTCAAATTTGCAAAACACATAAAAAAGTTAGTTTTTGATTGATTCGGAATTTTACGTTACTAAAAGTTACTCATAGGATTTTTTTTTTCTTTATTTGAAGAAATTGTTGATATTGAAGTTCCCTTTTTTGTCGGTGCTTTTGTGTTTTGGGAATTATTAGATTCAAAAATATAAAAACTCAAAATATATTAGCAAAGATATTTTATTTTTTTAACAAAAGAGAAAAAAAAAAAAAAAAGCTAACCCAAGCACAATGGAAGAAAATGACAAAGGCGTGTTAGTGATTGCCCCCGTCCCCCCACCCTCCCACACCTCACATGAGGGGGAGCTTATGGAAATCGATTATATCAAGTATGGTAACCATTTCGGTCACTTTTTGACTTCGTTGATTTTAGAGTATCTAGATTTATAAATTTTCTAAGTTTGTCAATCTATCATTCAGTTTGGGGATAGATTCAAGGCTGTCAAGCAAATTTAGAGCTTAATTCGATTCATTGTGCTACGATCAGCACCTTGATTTATACTCATGGGCCAAAATTCACCCCCTTCGTCATCTGTAGAAACATCGTCTCACCAACGCCAAAAGGTTAATGAAAGCAAAAGGTAACCCAGACAACACGTTGCATCGGCTTCAAGAGTGCTCTTGATGAAAGAATAGGAAGGTCAGGAAAAGAGATAATCGATGTAAGAACATATCTAAGTTAAGAAAAATACATGCTCTGATGTGCCATCGGTTGAAGGAGGTTAATATGCGCACATCATGCTATTTATGTAAAGATGAATATTCTCTGAGGGTTGCATGAATTCCTCGGGAAAAAAGTAGGATTAGTAAATTTACCGTCTGTCGAGAGTTGAAGATACTTTTTGTTTCTTTCCGCACGTCAAGAGGTGCTTCAGCACTTATACCCACACCCACAGAGAGAGAGAGAGAGAGAGAGAGAGAGAGAGAAGAGGGGGTGGGGGTGTTGATGAGACAGCAACCAATGAAAAACGACTTTGATTCTCTGGGATTTTCGAACATTTTGTCAGTTCTTGAATGATTAGCAGCTAACAAATCCCAATTCAACTCTAGTTTCTCCCTCCCTCCCTCTCTCTCTGTCAAAAGGAGATTGGAAAAAGTCTGGCATCTCTTCACTTCAGCAAGTCCATACCTATCTCGATCATTTTCAAGTGGGAAAAACATGAAATCTCTGTTGTAGAAGTTTGTTAGGGGACTCAGAGTCAGACCCATATCTAGCATGGCCTTGGACTCATCTCATTGGCCATCAGTCTCTCGCTATATCCCACCTAAATATGGGGCACTATCTTTTGTCAACACGAGTGCTCTTAGATTCTTTCTCCTCCTTTTTACCAAATCCTGGAAACATGAAAAGAAGCTCAGTATGCTGAGAGCTCAAATGCCCTAGGAACTAGAACCTATTTAGTACTCTTATGAACGGGCAAGCTTTGTAGAGCACATCTGCAAGGGAAAAAGTATCCCCTGCATCTATATAATATAAGTATATATAGCATATAGGATCTTTTATTTCTTCTTTCTTTCTTTGAAAAAAGAATTGGTCAACATTGATGAAAAAATTATGTAAGGAAAATGAGGCAATGGTTAATGATATCTCCCAGTAAACAAATGATGGAGAACAAATTATTTGCAAACCAATGTATCCTCTTATGTTTAGTAAGGATAGAGCCTTCCATTCGATGCACATCCCACGTGATACGATGATATAACACCACAGAGATTAAAAGGTTCTCAAAGCGAATGAGTTGAACAAATCAAGAATAAAATAGAAAAGTGAAAGTCAGAGACACAAATTTAGGTAGTTATGTAAAGTGGAGAAGTTGTTACCATATACTCAAACTAGAGAAATAAAGTAAACTCTTGCAAATCAGAGCTCCAATAGTGTTGATACATTTGAGAATAGGTGGGCAACACTGAATCATCACAATGATGATTTGTTGAAGACTGACAGAGAAGTGAAGTAAATATCCAACTCATTCGAACCCCTTGTACGAGAAGCATTCAAAAGTTTGATTCAAGAGGGGCAAAGGCCTGATCCACGATGGTCGGACATTCGACCATAATTTGCATAGCTCATGAGAGGGTGGGAGTTTCCACCTTTTTATACTTTGTATGCGTTTAGCTAGATTTCCATATCCAAAGAACTAGCGAATTTAGGTGTTATTTTCTTATATCGGGCAACCACAGGGACCAGCTCCAAGCTAATTTGAGATCACTAAAGCACAAAATGGGCTATCAAGAACCAGTTATCCAATTCTTAACTAGTGACTTACAAGGTGTTTTTGCAGAAATATTTTCGGAGCATTAAATTTTCTCTTTCAAGAAGAAAAATTCACCTAGAAATCCATCCAGACATTTGAAGAGAACAATAGCTTGTCCCTAGAAAAAGCTAGGCTTTTATCTGAGAGGATACGGATATCTTAAAATCTTTGTTGGCTTGAAAAGACATGCGACGCAAAGGTCGATGACATGACGGGCTAATGTTTCTTGAATCCTCCCCATAGGACACATGGTCCATCATTTCTCCGTTCTGTGACCGTTGAATCACATAAGAGCCAACGACATTATGACACGCGACATTGACCAGGTTCCATCAGGTGACCCCATGGTTAAGAACTACTCTTTCGAGAGAGAGAGAGAGTTTATCTTTTGTTTGTGTATGTGTTTGTTGTGTTCTCCTAGTTAGAAGGGAATTGCAAAAAGCAGTAAGTGGCTGGAAAGAATATCCACTGTAATCACTTCCCTCTTTAGTAAAAAGGGCATAATCCGGCAACTCAAGCCCTCCTGTTATAGTAAGTAGCGACCCTCATAAACTCATGCCCCGCGTTTACCCCTCTCTCTGTCTCTCTCTGTCTCTCTCTCTCTCTGAGTTTCTTTTCTTGTCTTTTATCCTGAGGGATGATGTGAGATTAGATTCTTGCTTTCTAGTACTCACTTATAGCTTTCTGAGTTCTTGAATAAAGGGAAAGAAAACACGCACACACACAAAAGGCCGCTCATGGAGAGGAAGAGTAGTTTGAGCAACAGCTTGAAGGACCACTGCACTAGAGACTCCTCCACCACCACCACCCACCACCGCCACCACCACCACCACCACAACCACCACCATCAGAGGCTGAACATGATAAAGGTGGGCTCTTCTCTGATCGGCAACTACCCAAGCCATGCTGAAGATTACCTGAGTGGACTCTCTTGGCCTCCGAGGTCTTACTCGTGCAGCTTCTGCAAGAGGGAGTTCGGATCGGCCCAAGCCCTTGGCGGCCATATGAATGTCCACCGACGGGACCGTGCGAGGCTGCGGCAGTCGAGCCCCCCCACACTGCCAGCCAAGGCCGAGAAAACCGATTGTAGCGGCGGCCAGTCCCCACTTCTCGGCCTTAACCTCAACCATAACCCTAAACCTAACTCCAACAACCCTAACCCTAATTTCTCCTCTTCCCCTTTGTCCTTGCCTCCCCATTTTGCTCGAGCATTGCCAACCTCGATTCGTCCTCCTCCTCATGCCTTTTCTTCGACGCTGCCATCGATGAATTTCCCTCCGGCCAGTGAAATGGGACGGGCCCGCAAGTGTCTTGCCACTAGGGTTGGCGAAGCAGATTGCGGTTGGACTACTCAAGGAATTGCCAAGGATACTAAGGCTGTTCGGCTGGGGATGCAGGTGGATCTTCTCGACAATTTTAAAGAAGATGAGGTCGATTTGGAACTTCGCTTGGGGTACTCCAATTAAGTGAGGCTTTTAATACTTGCCATCCTCATGGTTTTCAGTTATATGTTAGCTTTCAGATCTCTACGAGAAGAGTATTATGATTAAGAGTTTATCCTAGATTACTAGTAGCCCAGATCTAAGTTCACATATTGCTATATGTGTATGTATATAGCAATTGTCCTAACTCATCCATTGTACTCGATCAACCTAATCTAAATGTGCTTCCTTCTTGATGTGACTTGTTCGACCTATTTGGTTCAATTTCAACTTCATTGTTCTTTCCATCTATGATGCTGGTTTTTGTGTGTGAGAGGAGAAAGAAGGAAAAGGGGGAAGGAGCATTCATATTTTGGGGTAACCTTTGCTTTTACTTTTCACTATATCCAACTTTTTAACATCACTCTTTTGCTAATAGGGTTCTTGGGTAGGTTAACTGTTACTTAACAACAAGAATAGTTGGAGTTGTACAAAAGAAAGTAAACTAGAGCAGCTCATTGTCCTGCTTTTTCCTATCAATTATCATTTTCTTTTTTTTTAGGAAAAAAGTTAGCTTAAATATCAGTCAACCAACACTGTCTTGATGATATAATAGGGCTATAAATGTTTGATGGAATGACAAAAAAAATGAATAAAATATGAGAAAGCAATGTGGTGAGCGAGGGTACGTGTAGGATAACTGCAGCTGCTGGACATTGCTGAGAAATAAGAGAACAACATGATTAAACATGGGGCATAGACATCATTGGCTAAAGACGCAGCAAACTGAGATTTGGATGATGTGTGTTCTTTAGGGGATATCTCCAGTTCTCATCGTGACTTGCCGTATCTTTCTGGCAGTTAGGAAATTGATGCTTTTCGATTAGAATAATCTACCACACATGATCCAAATGCAGATTTTATAATAGCTTTTTGACGAATGATGCGCTCATGGCATGACGTGGTTTCGGATTTCTTCTCCCTAACACATGCGAGACTCACTGATAAGGTTGTTGACTGAGTACTGCACAAATCCAGTGAATGCTTGCTAAATCGTTTATTCTCTTATAGCGCTGTGTTCTCCTTTACTCTTAGTAGGACGGGAGGAAATTTCCTCCAACCAATCTTCTGATTAGTGAGCTATAAAAATAGACGTGATTTATGTTTATATTTAGTTAATTTTGCATGTGAGTAATATTTTGTAACTTGTAACCCACCAAATTAGTAGGTCGAATTTCTTGGGGCAAAAAATATTGTAAAATTTAAGCCTCTTTGACAATACGATGTTACTGTTATTGTATCTATATTTATCATAGCAAAATGCTACATGCATACACACACACACACACACACACACACACACACACACACACACACACACACACACACATATATATATATATATAGATGACGTATGTATGCGTGTATTCTTCAAAATACACGCATTTTTTAATTTAATCTGACTAGGCCTTAATGTCTGCATATGAGAGCAGCAAGACAGCACTTCCCTCGTCCCCAATTGACGTAAAGGTTGTTCATGCGCCCTCCCTAACAAGCATTAGGGATATATTTTAAGTTCAACGGTAGAGTCTGTTATTCGCGTCTCTTAGTTTTTTAATTCGAACTGATTTAAAAAATAAACAAACGTACAAAGTACAGCATAACTTCCAAGACGGAAATTGTCTTGACGATTGGCTTGCCAATCTTGAAATAAAGAACCGTTTGGACACTATGTTTTACTCATAGGCTTCTAGAAAATTGATTAGGTGATAGTTAGGTAATAAAGTAGGGATAATAGATTCTAGACGTTAATTTGTATTCTATTTACTTCTATTTACCGAAAATAAATAAATAAGCATAGAAAGTAATATTGTCTACTATAGATCTCTTTGTCACATCGACAAAATTCATCAAATTTATAAGAAGAAAAATGGTTAATCACAATAATTACACAACCTACACATGATGTAGCTAGTTGCACTTTTTATATAAGAAATTGATTATTTTACATCTCAAATATCTGAAATTTGACTAACGAGGCATGATATTAAGTATTAACTATGGTTTTTCCTAGGGTAAATCACATTGGCATTCAAAAATATATTGTAAATGCAATGATTAATGGATTTCAAAGAACCCAAAATGCATTCCTCGGTTTACAAGAGCTAACATCTGTTACATGGGCTATGATTAAGTAGGCATGGAAGTCTGTACTGTTTCATGTGTACAGATGGTCATCATTAGCTGGGGTCGAGTTCCAAGGCACAAAAAAGTAAATAGACGTAGAAAGTTGTAATGCCATTTCATTTACTTTTTTATTAATTCACCCAACGGAAGGGAAAAGAATTCGCTGTTCGTAATATAATTTCTTCTCCCTTTTCAGATACTCGATCCGGGCAGTTCGACATTCAGGCAATAAATACCTTTCTTTTTACTTCGAGAATAATCACAATCTCTCCAATTTTTGTGCTGGTCCCTTTTCGTGTATGGAGTTTGATGGTTGTGATTACTAAACGAAGTGCCAAAAAAAATTATTTTAGAAGCACCTTTACGTGGTTAGAAGTTAGAATACAAGTCCAAAGTCTAACGTACTTGTCACATATTACCGGATCATTTTCATAGACAAATATACCCATCATACTAATTGTTACTAAACTCCAGTCACATTATTACCATTTGGGAACACTATATGAAGAAGCCATATATTATATATGCCACATGAGCTCGATATCTGTTCTATTCAAATAAAATATCTATAATATCGGCACTGCGTCTTATAACTAGATCTTCTTAAGTTTCTTGGACCTTAAAAAATGCCAAAAGGAAAAGTCTTACATAAAGAGTTCACTGGAGTATGACTTAATCAAATTCAACAGACATTGGGTGCACAATAATGATTATGGTAATAATTAATCAGAAAGAAATTTTCAGATTAATAATCTTGATGGGGCTTGATTTCACTGCCCTTGTTATAACTATGATCTCTCCTATGATAGGCACTTGAGCCCTATTAAGATACCGCCTTTTTTCTCCTTCTCTAACTAAGAGTTTTGGAGTCTTTCCACGCACGCACGCACACCCAAAAAAAATGAAAAATAAAAAGAAAACTGGGCGAGCCAATCAAAAGAATTGTAGGGGTACTTGAGTGGTCAAAAAGGGTCCATGCAAACGGACGACGACATGCAATAACTACACGAGAAGGAACAATCAAACAAACTTAATGCGTTTGTTTCTGTATGTCTCGATGCAAGGCCAAACAAAGATCTCTCCGAGCATCACATGTTGCATGATTTTAGAAAACCAAGACATCATAAGTTAGTACAGTGGGCGAAAGAACATGTTTCATAAAATGGCGATAGGGAAAAAGAGAGGATTTTCACACACACCTGTGGGAGATCTCACTATCGTTCATGTTCTAGTGTCATCAGCATCTGGCGAAAAAGAAAAGGGGGAAATGTGGTGTCACGTGGAGGACCGCGAGCGGTGATGTTTTCCGAAACCTGACGGTTTGCATATTCCCGACAAGGGTTGTGGCAGTCATGTGTCATGGTGGCATTTTCCGTAAGAGGAATGAAGGATGAGACGTTGGAGTAGTAGAGAGAGAGAGAGAGAGAGAGAGAGAGAGAGAGAGAGAGAGAGAGAGAGATGTGACTCATAGTGGGTACAAAATATAGCATCTCCTTGAGTCTTGACAACTTTTGGACATACTTAAGAACAACGACGATGTTGTTCCGTGGTCTAGCACCTTGAAAGGTTGAGAGGAGAGTGCAAGAAAACAAAGAAATTCGAATTGTGTAGCGCAAGATGAAAACGAACTCGAATGTTCACAGGATGAGGCATGGGTTTATAATATTCCATTGTTTAATGGTGATTGATACTTTTCTAGTCAAATTCATGGGCCTTGTTAACTCAATTGATAATTGATATAATGCACCTGCTAGTTCAAATTCGTTTAGGTAATGAAGTTAGAGAATAGCACATGGCTTTGGCTTACACTCTTTCGTTGGCATTCTTTAAGCATCATCGTCCTAAACTTGACATTCTTGAACGACCACAAGAAGCCTATTAAAACTAAACCCTTTAGACTCAACTTAATTGGTAAAATCAGATGCTTTGATTATTAGTCTCAGCAATCTTAACAGGGCACTCAAAACCTTGAAGGCATCGAGTAAAGGTTTATATATATAAAATCATGATTGGCATCGTGAATGAGCGGAGAACGGGTTAATCAACTTACAATAATTACGACTTGTAATAGCTCATCCATGATGTACTTTGAGCCATTAGCAAAGCTTCAAACCGCAACTGTTGACTGCTGTTGATCTTGGGTGCATCATCACACGTTCACACAGTCTCATCACGAATAAAGCACGTCATTATTGGAGATCATATGTTCTGTGTCGTAGACGAGTCAACAGGCATTGCTAGGGACTGACGTGAGCTCCTGCTTGAATGTGTAGGTGGTGAAAAAAATGGGAAAAGATTGAAAGTGATCTCACGATGGATTTGGGTGGGTCTTGATGGAACCCTAGTTGTGCGTAGATCTAAAAAGAAAGCAAAGAACCAGTGATGATCCGCACTGATACGGACAATGTAGAGAGAGAGAGAGAGAGAGAGAGAGAGAGAGAGAGAGAGAGAGAGAGAGAGAGAGAGAGAGAGAGAGAGGCCCCACACGTGTGGGACGAGGTCGAGAGATAAGAGGAAAAAGGAGGGACAAATGGAATCAAGGAGAAGCAGACCAAGGTGTCATTTTAGTGAAATGGAGTGAATAGATAGGGCATGGCACAAAGGAAAAAGAACCAGTCGGCGCATATATATACATACATACCCCAATGTATGCGCGCCACCACTTATTTCACTCACTCAATAGTCAATTTTCTTTTTCTTCCTGTGAAAAAAATTGAGTTGAAGAACTAATTATGTGTTCATGTGCTAATAAGAAAAAAGTGAATCAAAGGGAGCAGCCAGCCAAAAGTTCGAATCCTCGTGATAAACGTCGTCCGATTAATTTCTTGCGGGGTTGGCGTAATGATTAAAAACAGGCTTATTTTTTTGGACTAGATGCAAATACAAAATTTCGATAATTCACAGCATCAAAATGCATTTGGATCATCCATCTACTGGCTCGCATCTTATCTCATTCTCGAATCAAAGGGAGCATCTGGCTAGTAGTTCAAATCCGCATAGTAAAAGTTGTTCGAGAAAATTCCCCGAGGGTGGCGTGATGGTTAAAAAACAGGCTTATTTGTTTGAATTAGACACAATTACATGAATTCGATATCTCACACCATCAAAATGCATTTGGACCGTCCATCTGCTGGCTCGCATTGGTATGTATCATAGATCCAAAATTTCCCTATTTAAGGGGGGTTTGTTCTTCATAAGGGAAAAAGAGAGAGTTAGAATGTTAGAAACAATCTATCTAAGTAACATAAATCAAGTGACATGTATTGCATCTTATTATTTGTTAACCCTCTAATATGCATACATCCCATTTGATTATCGAAGCCATTTGCAAAAATTGATTTCATACTTTGTCGTTGTATGGTTTAAAGGTTATGATGAAATCACAAGTTCGAGTTACTACGATATATATCCTTTTAAAAATTTAAAGACAAGGCCAGCGATACGAGAAGCTTGGAACGGCCCTCTTGCTGTTCGGTATTGAAGTTAAAAACGTGCTGGGGAAAAGAAGGAGAAAATTATTGGCCAAAAAAAGAAAAAAAGAAAAAAAGAGCAAAACTCAAACTCAAAAGTTGAAGAAAAACACTACAAAAGCGTTTCAAGACTTTTTTCCAGAAAAAATTATCTAGAAAGTTTTTAATCTATAGATAATATGGTGGTCAATTCAATCCTAGATCTTTCAATTGTGCTAAATTAGTGCTAAACTTATTGTATGACAGCTAATTAAATTTTTAACCTTTCAATTGTGCTAATTTAATCCTTAATCTTTGAGATAATGACACAAATAATCTCTTAACTTTGGTTCAATGTACAATTTGATCAATGAACTTTTAATTTTTTCAATGTGATCCTTAAACTTCAACCTAATATGCAATGTGGTACTTGAACTTTTTCATTTGTTCAATATAGTCCATTAACTTTTGGTACGCATTTCTCATAAAGTCCCTAAACTGTATGGAGATATTTAATATAGTCCTTTATTTTGAATTAATGGAAAAGGACTACGTTAAATATTTTCGTACAATTTAGAAACTATATTGAACAAGTACTAAAAGTTCAAGGACTTGAATAAATTAAAAATTTAGGGATTATATTGCACATTGGACTAAAGCTTTGAAACGACATTGAACAAATTAAAAGTTTAAGGACCAAATTGAGCATTGGACAAAATTTTAGAGATTGTTTGTGTCATTTTTTAAAAATATTTTGACGATTTGTCAATTCGGTTCTCAACATTTTAATAAATTGTCAATATAGTCATTCTGATTAATTTTGATTAGAAATTGCTAATATGGCATTCTAATTAGTCGTGGCCATTCTCTATGATGCGAACAAAGCTGATTTGGATATTTTTAAAATTTTTCTAAAACTATTTCAATTTTTTATTAATTTTTTTATTTTCCCTTGTCTTTTCTTTGTCTTCTGTTCACACAAGGTCAACCACCTTTGTCAACCACCTTGCCCTAGCCACAACAAGAGTGGGTGAGAGTTTGCGACACCGTTGCTTAGATTCAGTGAGAGCCACGACCCTTACCTATGGCCGATGAGGGCTTTGTGGCCTTGCCGGCCTTGTGTAAAAAAAAAAAGAAAAGAAAAAAAAATCAATAACAAATTTGAAATAATTTTAAAAATTGTCCATATTAGCCTCGACCGCACCACGTAAAATGATTGGCATGACTAGACCGCAATCTCAACGATTTTATGCCAAAATTAGCCATAATGACTATATTAGTAAATTGTTAAAAGATTTAGGATTAAATTGACAAACCATTAAAAAGTTTAGAACTAAATTACCATAATTGAAAGGTGTAAGACTAAACTGGTTGTAGTACAATTGGTTTATGATTAAATTAGTATAATTAAAAGGTTTATGACTGAATAGACCACAATGCAACAAGTGTATGACATTTTGGACAATTTTCTCAATTATCTCGTTGCTTTTTAGTAGTTTCATTGGGGATTTAATTAGTTTGCCTTTTCATTTGTGATCTCATTCTCTATCACCAATCGCTTTTGGACAATTAGCCTTTCAGTTTTTATATTTGGCATAATTTTTCCTTTTACTTCGAGACGCTATATCAATATTTTTACTATAATGTCGTACAAGATCGATGTGTCATAAAAAACCATCATGTCATATACTATAGGATCGACTGAACCGATCAAAACGGCGTGCCTCAAATTGGATGATACTGAATTGAATCGGGGAAACTGGGCAGCTCGTTGGGATACTCCAGACGATGCTTAGCTTAAGCGTGGTTACAAATGCTGACTTTCTAACGCCACTATACTACGAGACGACTAGGAAAAGAAGAGATTTATAGAGAGACCAAATGGGCCCAAGCCCAACAGAATCGAGTCCACTCCAATCCAAATTAACGAGACCTCTGTATCACAAAATTCTTAGGCCATTCCAAATTCCAATAGTGGTGCGATGAACCTGCTTGAAAATCTATACTTGAATTATTCTCAATACATTAGTGCCTCTGGCCCTAAAAACAAGTAGAAATCTCGATTATCTTGAAACGTAGATAGTGTTTGGGATTGTTATTAAATCCATTTAGCAGTGAATAAAACTGCGGATTGTAGGACTTTCTTATTACTCAAAATAAAACACAAGTTGAAAAAGTTAATTTTTCCATGCTTAGCAAATTACCTGCTGGCCGTGCAACGAATAGTGGATGTGGAAAAGTTCTTATCTTCTGCTGCGTACGGTGAAATGGATGGGGATTTTGATATCTTTGTTTGGTAAACTGCAGAATTGAGGGGAATGAGGATTTTGTGTTTGGTTATAAGAAAAATGTGGTAGGAATGAGATTGATTGAGAATTTTTAATGCATTTGATGTACGTCTATTCAATACTATATTAGTTGTTTTTTATTAATACGATTTATAATTATGAAATTCTCAATATTAATCATGTTAAACATCGATTATAGTTTATTAACTATAATTTGAAGTTGCTAATTACTATCCATGATTGAATAAAGTGACAATTGATTGATATTATGTAAATATAGTTTATAATTATTAACTTTTTAAAGTCATATTTTGTTATTAAGTTATAAGTTATTGAATGTAATGATTAAACAAATTTCTCAGAAGCAAGTTAGAATTATTAATTATATAATGCGAACCATATTCGTCATCATCTATGATACCATTATAATAAAATGAATCATAAAAAAATAACTTTTTTTTGGTCAATAACTAATTTATTGAAGTGTTCGGATATATTTTATAATAAAATTTTTAATAGTGTGCCTAATTATTTTACGTATAGAAATTACTAAAATTAATTATTAGTGTTTTATTGGTTGTATAACTTTATTTGTTAATTCTTGGGTTAAATAAAAGGAATGTAATGGGCCTTCCTCCATCTAAATGGAGGAATCACGAGAAGGAACGGGCATTCCATTTGGAATGCTCCTTCCATACCAATGATGCCAACCAAGCACATGGTTGGAAGCAATGGACATTCCATTACATTTCAATAGCGTCAATGAACACTCATTTAGTTACTCCATTGTAAGTGGCTCTATGGTAAATTCTGCTTACTAAAAAAAAGTAATGAACTCTTTTATTATCAACACGTAGTTGGTTTGGGTTAATGGAATCGATATGATTATCGACCCGTAATCGTTGGTGACAGTGGAAAAAGCTCATTGATGATTATGAATGGTGATTAATGACGACCATGAAGTGCCACTGTTGATACATGATGATAAATGGTTGACGGATAATCTCGTTTGATGACAAAACTAGTATATAGCCAATTATTATAATTTTGACTAAGGGTCTATTTGTTAAAAAGTGTTTTTGTTTTCCAGAACAAAAATTTCTGTTCTTTTGTTCCGGGGAACAAAAAAATAATAGAAAAAATATAATAGAAATGTGTTTGGTGAAATTTTTGTTCCTGGGAACAGATTTAGAACAAAAACAAGAAGTAGAAAAAAATTGTTTCTTGTTAACGTGAACAATTCCAAGAAACAATTTTTCTCTCTCTTCTTTTTTCTTTCCTTCTTCTTCCTTTTGGCTGGTTGCTGACCTCGGCCATGGCTGGCGACTAGTCGATGAGGCCAAGCCTAACCCTCGTTGACTGGCGCGAGGCCGACCTTGCGCCACTTGGGCGAGGCTAGCCTGTTCATTGAGGCCATC
>SMSX01005234.1:0-17835 GCA_026573535.1 Eucalyptus polybractea | reverse complement strand
AAATTGGAAGTTCTGTCAAGTCACAATTCATTTTAGGAATGTCGACTCATCTCCAGAAGATTTTTCTACAAACCGATATTTTGGCAGAAAAGCAAAGTAAGGCTGTTTATGTTTGGGATTGTTAGAGGGCCGTTTTTAATCGAATCTTCGGGATGCAAATTGGATCACTTGATGGGAAAATGTCATGAGAAGGTCGAGGACACATGGGTTGATTTAATTGAGCTTCAATTGGATGAAATTGAGTGAGAATTGATTGAATTTGATGCACAAATGTCTAAAATTCGTATGCCATGGGGCTAGGGACATTTTGCACCTATTAACAAGCTTGTGGAGGAAGCTTGAGGAGAGAGAGTGGCTGATGGCATGTGATGTCATGGTCGGGGCAAGTGGAAGGAGAGATTGACAAGTGTTGCAAGCTAGAGAGCCACCAAGGGAGCCCCCCTCTTCAGCAGCTTCTTCTTCCCGATTTCTTGGCTTTCTCCATTGTTGTTGAAGGAGAGAAGCTCAGCAAAAACCAGAGGAACCGAGCAGCACCAGCCCCTCCATCGTCGCACGCCCGGAAGGCCATCGTCGGTCGTTTTCCTCCCTGTTTTCCCCTCGTTCCAGTTTCTGTTCCAGCCGACCTTTCGCCAAAAATCCGAGTAAAAAGTTAACTTCCCGATTGAATCAGCGAACGAGCCACCCATCGCCGCGAAGACGACATCCAGACCGTTCCGGAGCACCTTGTCGCTCGCCGGAATGATTCTCCGGCAGTCCCATACGGCCGCCCAAAGCCGCCGCTCGCCGGACCGTCTGGACTTGCCTGGTTCCGCCTGTTTCGGGTTTTCTTACTGTTTCGCCCCTTTCCGACCCCTCCTTTGCCCATCCCAACCTCCTACAAGATCCCCAAGACCCTCGGGAGCCATTGGTTGCCAACCACCCGCTTGCCGGAGCTCCGATCGGCCCGTTTTCGCCATTGAAGTTGATGGTTTCTTCTCTGCAGTTCAACCCAGATCAGAAGCAGAAGACAACAAGAAGTTCCAGACTTCGAGGCCCATTTTTAGTGCCTTCCCGGCCTCTGTTGGTGTCGCCGCTTTGGGGTTTATCGACAGCCTTGGCGTCGTGGTCGCCATGAACTCACCGGCGCGTTAATCCGGTGAGTTTATCCTCTAATTCTTGCTTAGTGAGTTAATGACGCTTAAGGGGTGTTTATATTAGTCTAATTAGGTTTATGTGATTAAATTAGATTATTTTAATGTAAATTAGATTAGTTGCATGATTAGTTTAATGGATGTTTAATTAAGGCTAATTGTATGATTAAATCAGTGTAATCTTGTTAAGCCCTAATTAATTATTTTTAATTAATTAATTATTTCGAATTTATAAATATTATTTTATTAAATTATATTATTATAAAATAATATTTAATTATTTAATTTTCGGAATTAAATTTAATTATTTAATAATTTCGAAAATTATGCCGGGATGGCCGATCGTTAGAATTTCGCGCTGATCGCAGCAGTGCGGTCGGTTTGTGTTAATTGTATGTTTAAATTGAGAAATTGAGTGATTGATGATTATGGTTAATTATTCCAAAAGTGTGGAATTGAGTGATATTAATGAAGTTGTGGTATTTAACTTGAAAATACCCGGTGTTGGCTTTTAGCACCGTAATTGGTTTGTATGACCAGTTTGAATCGATTGGATTGATTGATTAATTAAATTGAGATATGAGTTGGTTTATTATTGAATGATAAGCTTTGGCGAGCATTGGTTTATATATATTTATTAGCTTGTGCGAGCACGATCTATCTATCAGCTTGTGTGAGCTACCATATATATATATCAGCTTATGCGAGCTACCATCTATATCAGCTTGTGAGAGCATTGCATCCATTTCAGCTTGTGTGAGCCGTGAATGTATTGATGGATGAATAGATGGTATGGTTTAATAGATGGTATGAATTGATAGATGTGTGGATCGTATGATATCCATTGGATTGATTGAATTGATAGACCGATGGGTGTGTCGGTAGTTTCAGCTTGTGCAAGCATTGTTTGAATATGAATTGTACTGACGTGCAGGAAAGGGACTGAGGCAAGGTAAGCCCTCTATTCTATTTGTGTGGCTAGAGCGCCCTGAGGCGTATTTTCTCCCTAATTGAGTTTTAGAGGGTAGGACTCGCTGAGACGTAGTCTCATCCCGATTGTGGGATAATATTTCAGGTCCCTAGATGACGGTCGTGGAGGACCGGAAGTCCTGGAGTTCGGAAGGTGGAGGCTGAAGAATTGGCGAACATGTCTAACAAGTTGGTCATAGGACAGTTCCCTAGTTGTTGAGCCTGTCTATTTTGTAGATAATCCAGTATTGTATATAAACCTATGTGTTTATAAGAAAGCTTGTTTGGTTGTGATTGATTGCCTACTTTTCTATCCCAAGTTAAATATTGTCAGGGGATTTGTTTCGCTTCCGCATGTGTAATTAAATGAATGGGTCGGCGACGTGTCCTGGGAAGTCGCATTTGTATCGACCAAAGTGGGATGTTCGCACGCTCGGAGGATCGGGTCGTGATATCATGTACATTGTTTGATATTAACAGTGTATTAGTATAAATGAATAAACAAATTTTACGAATAGAGATGGTAAAAAACTCTCGGGACACTTTTGCCCACTTTATTTTATTTTATTTTATTTTCTTCTCTTTTATCAATTAATTTTTTTTTATTTCTTTCTTCCCCTTCTATCATTCTCTAATAAAATTTTATTAAATAGTAAACTGTACTAATATACCTAAAATACTAAAGTACCTAAAATATGTAATAATATATATTTATATTTATGTATTGAATTTATATTATAAAATAGAATTAAATTCAAATATATAAATACAATAAGATTAAAATAAAATAAATAAATTGTTATTTTTGTTATTTTGAATTTCTTATATTAGAATTCAAATATTATTTATATTGAAATATAATTTAACTTTGTTAATTTAAGAAGTTTGTCGTTCGAAAAAAATAACTTTTTAAGTTATGGATGATAGAAATCTCATCCATCTTTATCCCACTTTCGCTATAGGATAATATTATCCGGTCTATACCATTTATATGTGACTATATCCTATCTTGAGCAACACCGAATGCAGGATAGGATAATATCCTATCCTGAATTTTATCCTAACAACAAAATATAGTCTTAGTATTGCATTGCATAATGTTAAATTCTATTCCCATGCTTGATGGCTCATTTTCAAAAAACACTTCATTTGGTATATTTACTTTACATAGCATGTTACATTTGCATATTCACTTTCCTTTGATACAATTGTCTATTTTAGGAAGCTTGCACAAGTACTTTTAGACTTTCCACCTACCACACGGGGTTTTACCCTGAAGCCTATGAAAAAGCTTTGTTAATTATTGCCCAATTCGGCTATTCGAGTTATTTATTTATTTGCTAGATATTTATTATTTCGTTATTTGATGTTTATTGCTTGATTATTTATTGTATTGCTTGAGAACCATTCATGATCACTTTTAGGCAATAATATGACAAAACTATTTTATAAAGAGAAGGGTACCAAAACAATGTTAGATTCATATAACATAGCTAAATTTGGTTCTTGGGAGTAAGATGAACCGATAAACCCTCTTCAGGTTACTACTTAATGCTTAATAGGTTAGTGGCAACTTCTTAGTCTAATATTGCTTGAATAATTTATTGGAAAAATTAAGTTGTGATTGGTAAATTTGGGACGGCTCATGTTAGGCAAAAGTATCACCTTGCGAGAGTAGCTATTCACACTCGCTTAGCAATCTGTCAACATTCCTCGGGGAATACATGTTGCCTTTAGGAGGGTGGCTATTATTATCACCGCCCACTTAACCAAGATTAGGCGGGCAATTAACATGTTTGATACAATGGCCACATAACAAGGGGAAGTAGTACCTTGATAATTGGGAACAATATCAAAAAAAGTCATAAACCTATTATATTGGTACAAATTTAGTTCTAAATTTTTTTACTTTGGTACAACTTCAATTTATTAAGCCAATTTAGACTGGAAATAATTGACATGGATGTTAGCGGTCTTATATGGCATATGTCAGGCACCTCGTAAATTTTTTCAATATTTTTTTAATAGTTAGATGTTGGACAAAATATACTAAAAATGCTGAAACTTGGCATAAGTGAACACTTTAGTGCTAAAAGTTCCAAAATGTACATTTAAATGCTACTTTTTTTTTAATAGTGAGACACTTCAATGCCAAGTCTAATATCTGACGTGACATTTTTTTAACAATATATGTGATCTATGTGGCTCACCGGAAGCCAATTTAGCATTGAAGGTGCAAAATGACATTGTTTTGCCCCTAAATTTATTAATTTATTATTAATTAAAAATAAATTTAAAAAAATAAATTATTTAAATTAAAAGAAGAAGAAGAAAAGGGAACAGGTTCGGTGAGGGTTAAGGCCCTCATTGCCACCGCCCACCATTGCTAGAAAGGGTAGGCAACGATGGGGCGAGGGTTAGTTAGGGTCGTCGGCCCCTAGGCAATGGCAGCCCCTCGCCTAAATCTAGGATAAGGGTTATCGCGGCTAGTGGTAGCCCTTGGTCCCTATAGGCAAGGGCTGGCAACCCTCACTAGATCTAGGAAAGGGCCATGACCTTCACCCTAGATCTGGATGAGGGCCTACAAGCCCTTGCCAGCAGTTGGCTAGGGTCGCTAGCCATTGCCCAAGGACAGACGACCTCAGTCAACCCTCGCCCCACCGTTGCCGGCCCCTCCTAAAGATGGTGGGGCGACGGCAACGAGGGCTATGCAAACCTCATAGAATGCTACTACATATCTTTTTTTAAAATAATTATTTTAATTGATATTATATTAAAATTCAATTTTGGAGCCGCATCAACACCAAAACGATGTCGTTTTGCACTTATCTAGCCACAGTAGTGCTAAAAATGAAATCATTTTGCACTTGTCTCGCCGGAAGAATGTCATGTCAGCAGTTTGGCCGGAATTTTTAGTCGTCAGCATTTAAGTGTTCCACTTTTCTTCAATTTTGACACTTAAGTGTACTTTTTAGAATTTTTAGCACTTAAGTGTCCCCCCAATGTCAAGTCTTAGCACTCCCGGTGTTCGCATCTCGTTAGATGTCATTACATGTAGAAATGGACATGTATGCATTTTATAGTTAGTATGTTGCAAAACATCCTATCTATAGTAATTAATTGGCTTTTGCTTGCTTAAGGTATTCATATTCTTGCCCAATCTCTAGCGATTTATTTATTGCTTTAATTATTAATTGTTAAATTTTTATTTGCGCACCCGCATAATCACCTGCATATTAGTGACTGAAGTTAAAATTCATCAAAATTGCCTCCAAAACATTTTTGAAATAAAGAAAAAAATCTACCAAAAGAGTGTTAGATTTATTTGGCATATCAAGTCTCCATATCCATGAATTTTTTAGTCTTAAAAGTAAAGTACTCTTCCATACGTTACTTACATGTGTAATCGACTACTGATAATTGATGAGCAGTGACTCATGAATAACCTAATTTGCATGTTATGCTAATTAAATTAAAAAAAAAACTTGAAAAATACAGCATGTGTAATCGATCTACTAATAATTGATGAGTGGTGACTCGTAAACAAACTAATTTTCATGTTATGCTAATTAAATTTAAAAAACTCGAAAAATACAGTCGGTATGGGCTTGGAAAAGTTTGCGTTAAGTCTTTGGGCTTAGTAATTCATTAGTTTTCTTTTTGGTGATTCACATTTGGGAAAGTTGCAACACTATCATGCTACTCACATTGCACTAGGATGATCATGAAAGTTGGCATTATATGACAAATGTATGACTAACTATCAGTGCAACAATTACAAGATTGTTCAATATGTTCAACCTGAGTAACAGGAAAACACAAGTAACGTGGTGCTTCGATAAAAGATAGGTGTGGGAATTGCCTACTTCCATGATAGAATGCAAATTCTGTGGTTCGAAATCGTTGTGGCGACCTAAGTCTTGTCATTGCCACAGTTCTCACCCTCGGCAGACTTCTATGACCTTACGCTGGGAGTGGTTCGCAATTCACATGCGGCGTGAGGGGAAGGGGACTGCAAGTAGATGCAGCAGTCGCAACAGCAACAACGACAACAGGTGGTCGCTTCAGGAAATGGCCGCTCTGGTCATCGGTGGTACCAAAGGAATCGGGTCTCTCTCTCTCTCCCTCTCCGTCTCTCACCGAACACTTCGTTTTTCTTATGTCATTGATTTAGATGATCGATTAACTGTTATGGTTTGGGTTGAGAAAAATAACTTCATGATTTAGGCATTTGAAAATTGTCAATTTTGATATATCATTCCTTTATAATAATTTCAGAGATAGTAGGATTGTGGTTGGCCAAGCACTGTATATTTCTTGGCCCATCCAAAACAAATTGATCGTAATGATTGTAGGTTGCACCTAGTCCTTAATTACACTAGCCCGAATCAAAATGAATTAGCCGTCTCTGATTCGGACTTTTCTAGCTTAGGCCCGAAATTTCGTGCACCTCTACTTTAACTAGACATAAGGATTGATCAACCCAGAGTTATATGGTCAGTATTGCGCATCCAAAAGCTCCTACAAAGCTCAACACTGTGAGCCTATGGGGTCAAGGCATTTGATGCTACTTTTAGATCACTAAAAAGAATTTTCCGGCATGTTTTCAGGCTACGTTATTGAATTTTACTCCCACCATCACATCTCTCACTCATATGAAGGCGAAGCTAGTGATAACCTCTACCTTGCTACGGTTATATAGTTTTATATATGTTAATTTCAGTGGCTCTATATTTCCAATGCATCAAGTTTCTCGATTCATACCGTCTTGATCAATCATAATTAATAATGTAGCAAGCAACCTTGGCCGACCACTTGATGCTGTGGATCTCATGTTTGAATTAAAACATCTCTTTGACCTAGGTAGTGCTATAAAAGGAGGCATTCTTTCACGAATATTATTAACATAGCATTACAAAGACGATTTTGACAATACAATTGCTACGAAACATACTTGGTCAATTTCGTGTTAAGAATTAATAATAAATTACACTTTGGATTTTATGATTTAGGGTTTAGGGTTTAGGTATATGGAAAACAGATATAACATATATGCGAATCAAACTTTGTTTGTCTTGTGTAAAAAAATGTTATATTCTCGGAGAGTGCTGTTGTAGTATATCATGTCTGTTGTTTCCATCATTGCTTGTCAAGTACATAAATTTTACTCATAGGCAATTGCATAAAAGAGCTCGAAAGGGAATACAAAGTGGGAGTACGATACTCTCCCTTATATGCGGTCAACAAATGATCGACGTACACATTGAAACGTATTGCGACGTTGCCATTATTGGTTAATAAACTTCTTTATCCCTGCGACGGCAATGCACGACAAACATCTCAGACACAGAACAAAGTTACACTCATGCTCTAGGAAAGGAGAAGCCATTGACAGTGAATCCTCCATCGACACAAATGGTCTGCCCCGTTATATAGGAGGCTGCCGGCAAGCACAAGAAGGCCACAAGTGCCGACACCTCCTTCGGCTCTCCTGTGCGACCGAGCGGCGCCCTTGCTGTTGCCTCCTTATGGTACTCCTCACTACAAAGTAGCTGCGACGACGGATGGGTTAACGTTAGATCACGATGGGAAAAATGATCGAGATAGAAATTTAAAGCCTCGGGACATTAAATTACAGGCTCGGTCAATGGAGTCAGAATAAAATAAGGTGCAACAGAGTTGCTTCTTATGTTGTCCTTAGCCCATTCGCACGCCAAATTCTTGGTCAACTGGTTCATTGCTCCTAACAATGAGTTGAGAAAGTAAGAAACATATGGAATTTGTTTAGCTCCATATTAAAAGTGTTTAAATAGTTGCTAATGATACTATCAATTCACCTTTTGTGGCTGAATAAATTGATCCGACACTAAGTGAAACAATACCGCAGACGGATGACAAGAACACAATACTTCCGGTTCCCGAAGCCTTGAGAAGAGGATGTGCGAGCTGGCTCAAGTGATAAGCCGATTCGAAGTTAGTAGTCATGATGAAGGAGAAATCTTCTGCCGTGCAATCCACGGTCGGCATTCCACCAGTTGTCCCCACAGTCCCAACATTGTTTATCTAACACACAAACCAATCCCAAGAAAATGAAAAACGGAACAAAATCTATCGAAATAAAAGCACAAATCGTGACCTTATCAATTTTGTTATTGGATCCACGGGGTCAAAGACGACCGAGACTTACTAGGATGTTGAGCTTGCCGTCGAAGAGGGAGGACACGGCGAGCATCAGTTTCTCTCGCTCGGATCTTGAGGAAACGTCGCAAGCCGAACCCGCCACTTGGAAGCCCTTACGCTTCCACTCTTTCAAGCATTCATTGACTTCGGCTTCATTCCTGGAGCAGGTGTAGACGGTAGCCCCAAGCCCCGCTAATTCCTCAACAATAGCACGCCTAAGCACGGGACGACATTATGGCCATTTACCAATTTGTAATTGCAGACGAGGACAGATCAAGCCCTTCTTCTTTGCCAATAGAAGAAGTTGACACGTGATACCTTGGAATGTGCGGAAGATTTGATTGCACAGGCAATTGAAGTCTAACAGATGATTAAAGCCTTTAAATGCACTGGATCATGACAATCGGAGAATGCAAATTCTACTAGCTAGTGACAATGTCTATGAGCTATTAATATCTAAAGACAACCAAACTTTAAAATTAAATAATAAAAAAAATGAATGCATAAACCAGCCTATCCAGCTATGAATCCTCGAAGTAATTGATTTCTCATCATCTTTGTCATATAAAGTTTTGAGTGATCATGAAATTAGTTGCCTAGCATTTTATCTATGAAATCGAATATAATTGGATTCAAAAGCACTCGCTATAGTTGAAAGCCCTATCTGACATGCCTGACTTGAATTTTTGGGGCCCGGATAAGCCTAAGTTGGGCTACTGTACCCATTTTGCTATAATAGATATTCTAAAATTTTAAAAACACACATACACAAAAACGGAAATTGTAAAAACAAATAATTTATTTTAAGCACCTAATCAGTAGTCATATAAGTTTAAGTACATACTCTTAACACACAAATGCAACCTTACCTTCTTCCCAACTTCATCCACGTGTTATTGCGAGATCAACTCACTAACTTTACGACGGTTGAGATTTGCTCCTAGGTTTGTCGTTAGTTAACAGATATAAAATTAGTTTGATTGCCATAGGCACAGGATTGACTTTTTTCAAATGCCTAAATTATGATTTTTTTTTCTTAACTTAAACCATAAGAGTTGATCGATCATCTAAATGAACAACATAAAAAAAGGAAGTGTTCGGTGAGTCAGAGAGAGAGAGACCCGATTCCTTTACTACCGCCGGTGACAAGAGCGGTCATTCCCTGAAGCGACCACCTATTGTGGTCGTCGCCATTGCGAGTGCTACATGCACTTGCAGTCCTCTTCCCCTCGGAAGCCATTCTCTCGCTCTCTTACTCTAAAATTTGATTTTTACTCCCAACTCTTTCTGTGTGCTTTTCTCCCTGACTTCCCCCTGTATTATATAAGCCCTTCTGTCCAATGGCATGTGAACACAAGGGAGGGCGAGAGAGCCCTCTTAGTGGCTCCCGTACACGTCGAAAGTCAGGGGTTAGGCCGAAGGAGGAAGAAACTTGGCCCCCTTGTCGGTCGTTCTTGAAGCAGCCTTTTCACAAAAGCACAACTTTCGGGGCTCAACCGCAGAATCTGGAGACAGGATTGCATTAGGTAAAACATCTCTTTCGTTAGGTCTAGGATTTGGACGTCGAGGAGAGCGGCACGGTTGTCCCCCGAGGAGACGGGACTGGATTAGGTTCGTCGGCTACTTTCTTTGGCCAAAGCACGCACACGCACATACACATGCACATGCAAATGCGGGGAGAGCGAGAGAGAGAGATGACTTGAACGGCGAACCGTGACATGGCAATGCGTTCTGACCACCTCAACTCTCTGTTCAAAAAGAAAAATGATTGCGTGTCAATTTTTAATGTATTGTAAAAATAACATTTTATTATACATTACAAAAAAATCAAATTATAAATAATTATAAAATATTGTGAGATCTACTTCTTTAAAAATTTGTGACTCATAATAAACTGCAATTCTCACGGTACCCTAAAAACTATTATGCTAACAAAACCTCTTGAAAAACGAGAGGACCAAGATCACATCACGAAAACATTGGTGAAGGGGTGCAATTATGCTAACAAAGCTCCTTGAAAAAATGGGAAGACCGAGGTCCAATGATAGAAACGTGGGTGAAAGCAAATTGAAAAATGGGAAGACCGAGGTCCAATGATAGAAACGTGGGTGAAAGCAAATTGCACACGTCGGGACAAAGAAAAAGGAAAAAAAGACTGAGGTCACATGATAGAAACGTGGGTGAGAGCAAATTGCACACATCGGGAAAAAAAACAAAAAAGACAAAAAGATGGAGAATGCTCTCGTTGAGAGTCAAACTCAAGACCTCCCGCTTACTAAACGGATGCACATCATCCCGCACGACAAGAGAACCCTGAATAAATGGGTGTTCTATTTGCTCCTCTGCATTTTGGTTTTTGTGTTTTCAAGACTTGCTTTTAAGTTAATTATCGAAATTTTTAGGTTTAAATTCATAAGCGGGACAATTTTATAACCTACAATGCACGAAAGAAAGTGGATTTACTCCCACATTATCTCTATATAAATTAATAAAAGGACAAAAAGAAAGAAATATTTAGTATATCTGAATTACCTATTTTCTTATCATAAAAAATCACTCAATTTCACGCACGCACATAGCATATGCCGGTCACCAGAAACAAAATTGAAGTCAAGAAGCTAAAATACAACTTATCAAAAAGGGTTAAGCTCAACCATAGTGAAAACTTTCTTTAGGTTTATTTATATTAAGTATGATTCGTCTTTTTCGGCAATACTTTTCGCCCAAGTTAATCGGATGAAAGGCTTTCGGGAGCAAGAACAACCGATTCTGAAGTTGAATACACTACTGAGGCACGTCAGAGCCTCGGCTTCCACAAGGCAAAATCCATTGCGCAAGGCGCAAACATGTACAGCAAGAAACCATCACTTGCATAATGGCATTCCCGTTGCAGATACATGATGTTGCCATGAAAGAGCATTCAACGGTCGATTGCACAGCAAGAATTCTGAGAATCGGTTTGCCAATACCCGTTCGGTCATCTCATTTAATCCCTTACTCGATCTGAAAGTTCAGTCATCCTCACAGTTAAAAAGCTCGGGAAAGTAGGGTATTAAGTCACAGAAACTACCCCATGCAGTTCCAGATACAGCGTAAAAAGCTACGAGGACGATCTCCTGAAAGCATGCATCAAATGGTTAGGCTGAATGGGCTACTGATTCGATCTCTAGTTATTCTTCTTCACTGTCGAAGACGCAATGATGTTGATGAACTCCGGCTGATCACATAAAGAAAGAACGTATGAGGCACCCATAAGAACAGAACAACAACGAATGGCGATAAAATATGCTAAAAGACAGGATCACCTTCAAGGAAGCTCCGCCAACCAGAAATCCGTCCACATCTGGCTGGGCCGCCAATTCTTTGCAGTTTTTTCCATTTACAGAACCTAGAATATATGTGCATTTAGGTAAAACAAGACTGCCAAAATTTATTGTAATTCTAGGAAGAAGCTTCCTCCATATTGTCCTCCTTTTCCTGATCTGACAACAGGAATTTTGAGAAGTTTCTTTTCAAAGGAAATTAGAGGAGGAGAGAAAAGAAGGCATTATGGACATAGTATAAGATAAGACAAGTACATCCTGAAGAACCAGTAATGAACAATAGAAATTCCAGCTTATGAACTGAGTCAACTAATCTGAAAATACCTCCATATATAATTCTGACAGATGCAGCAACTTCGGGACCAGTATTTTCATGTAGCCATTTTCTCAATTCTGTATGGACCTGACACATTAGATGTTATTCAGCTACTATAACATATATTAGATCATTCAAAAACCAAGTGTCAGCACGTTGTGCAAGAACATGAGATGAAACGGATACACAGGATCACGGGGATCACAAAGCATAACATTATGTGTAGATTTAGAGCAGTAAAATTGTAAAAACTGTGAAATATCCAAAAAATCAATGCATAGCATAAATATCCATTCACACGATAAATCACAGCAACAGGATGGCAGGCAAGTTACAAGAATTCTTCTGCCAATCAATTGGTGAAAGATAAATTCCCTTCATGTTTCAAGCCTATTCCACCTATGTACATGTAGTGGATTCTGTAAATACGGTATTTCTTTTCTATTAAGAAGTCTAGAAGTACTTTACATCAGAATGCAGTGCGGAGTTCTGGAAAGAAAACTCAACCTTATCAGAAATACCTGTGTCTGTATTATTCAACCATAAATTATGCACACTTCACAGGTGAGTAATTTAGAGGAGCCAACTTTATGAGCATAGATAGATCCATGGAAGTTTTTCAAGTTAAGGCATACAAAATGAGCACTGAATTTACCTCCTGAGCCTGAGCCGGAGTTGCGACCTTTCCAGTCCCAATGGCCCAAACAGGTTCATAGGCTAAAACAATGTTATCCCAGTTCAAAACTCTCTCTGCAAATCCACCAAAACAGGTCATGCATTTTCTAAATTAAGCTTAAACAAAAGAAATCTATCCTGACTAGGAGAACCTTACACACATACATTGGTGGTCACAAAATTCAAGAAACACAGAAAGATCTGTTCAAATTTTATATTCCCGTAGTAAGGACATGGCTAGATCAGACAGAAGGACCTGCAATTGCTTTAGTCTGCGCAGCAACAACAGCCATTGTAGACCCTGATTCATGCTGCTCAAGAGTCTCCCCAACACAGGAAATCACTTTCAGGCCTTGAGATAGCGCGTATGCGACTTTGTCACCAACAAACTGCAGAGAAAAACACAGCAATCAGATATTCCAAATGTAACACTTACGAGTTCTCAAATGACAGATGAAGAGAAGAGGCAATGAAATGAATGGAGATGCTTAAATTATGGATAATTAGAAGAGAGTCTGCGACATTGTCAAGTCGACTACCTCATTTGACTCATTCAAAAGAAGTCTCCTTTCAGAATGACCGAGGATGACCCAAGGAATGTTCAAGTTGACAAGCATTTCAACACTGCATAATATAAACTTGGCATCACATAAGTATTGAAGTTGAAAACAGGAAGTGGGCTAGCAACTATTAATTTATTGATTGGTAAGCGAAAATAGAGTAGACAAACTGTCAGCCAAATGCAATTGCCATTGAGATTGAGATTGACAGATCCAATGATGTCAATTCTCTGGAAGCAGTTGACAGCAAGAGCAAGGAAACATAGCAAACACAGTCAATATCACCAATTTGATCAGAAGTCGGAGGTAATAACCATACTATGGGACTCCATGACTAGCCTTTTGCTATATTTAAAATAAATCATACAAGTCCTGGACTAAATGCACTAACAATCTGGACAATTGTAACAAATCATCCAACTCCAACACAGTAAAATGCAGCTGAAGGGCACTTAGAAACCTTGAATAATTTGGCACCTTTCAATACATGTGGAGCTTACTGCTTGGCACAGCTCACGTTCTATTTCATAAGAAGAAAGGTTCTGCATACAAGAAAACCTACAATAAACTTTGACACGTGGAGCTACTTTACAGTTACACCCAAATTAGAAAAAAAGAAAACTGCAAGTTTTTGACATGTGCACTATTTTTTGTTACAAAAGAGTAATCTGTCATTCAGAAGGACAGTTGCATCTTTCTGTTAGAATGGCAAACTATTACTCCATTTATTCCTGAACTGCTATTACTGCTCTAAGAAAAGCTCTTTAATCGAATTGCCAATATTGCTATAAGAAAAGCTCTTCTAGTGGTATTCTAAATTTTTGCATTCTTTAATTTGATTAACGTGATCCAATTTGGAAGTGCATATGAACATATATATACACCTTCTCAATTTTTTAGACTTTTAACCAAATTTCTGACAAGCACTACTTTGAAAACTCAGGAGGACATAGAACCAGCCAAATAACCAAATTTTGCAGTCCAAACAAGTCAGCCATTTAAACTGTCCATTTCAGCAGTCTAACCAGATTATAGATTGGTTCCCGATCCAACTGATGGAACCAGCAAGTTCGGTCTAGCTTATAAAGAATTTCTGATAACTGAACTGATTAAAGCCAGAGAGAGGAGGGGTGTTTAAAAAGAAGTCATCAAGCAGCAAGAAAAAATGAAAGACTTTGAGCATGAAACAGATTATGTCAAAGAATAAAATTGAAGAATTTGAGAGAGGAATAATTGAACCGCTGAGTTTGGTCTATGGTATAGAAAGAACTGCTGGTAAGTGGTAGCTGAACTAATTGTCTAAAGTCTGAAATACGAGAAAAGCGGAAAGGACTTAAGCCATGAAACAGTTCAAAATTCAAGAGAGGAATAACTTTTATCGTCTGTAGTTGATAAAGGTCACTGTATTCAGAACGAGACATCATAGGAAAATGCATAGCTATTTTGAAAGGTCTAAGCAAACTCTAAGTAATCAGTCAGACTTCACCAAGCACAAAGCACATCAGTAGCTCCAAGAGCCCGGAAAGAACCGGATTACCTGATCTCGCCGGTGAAGGCGCCGCCTTTGCGGACCCAACAGTTCTGCGCCGCGACGCCGAAATCAGATCTCAGCAGGCTCTTGACCAGAGGAAGGAACACGTACGGAGGGCTCACCACCACCTCTGCAAATACAAAAGAATCACGACGCTGCTTCACGACAAATAACTCACGTACACTACCACGACTCAAAAGGACAAAACGCTTGCAATCCCACGCAGATACACGACATGAAAACGTTAAGGCAGGCAGAATGCCGAGAATGGTCTCACCCACGACGTCTTCGGGAGGAACTTCGGCTCCGTTCAACACGCTGACGATCTTCTTCACGTCATCGCTCGTCCCATTCTGCAGCAGCAAAGCGTAAAAACCCAGCCACGTAGCGAAGTCGAACCGGGCACAGCCAAGCACAAATCAGCCGTCCGCAGTTCTAGAATCAACCTAGACCGACAAGGACGCGACACGCGTAGACAGACGAATCGATCGATCGCGCGGTCGGGAGCCCGTCCGATCGAACTCACGGAAGACGCTAGGCAGCGCAACATCAGTTTTCGCGGAGAGTTCGAAGCGTCCGGGTCACAGATCCCCGACGGGTCAACGACGCATCACGATTTACGACGGTACAGAAAGGAGAAGGCAACAATGGCGGCGGACATACGCATTTCCAGTTGCCGCCGACGAAGAATGTTCTCGCCATTTGCGGTTGCGGTTGCGGTTGCGGTTGCGATTTCGATTTCGATTTCTCCGAGGAAGACAGAGAAGAAGGCGAGGACGAAGATGATGGTGATGCCGCGCGCTGTCGCCAAACCCCTTTTCTGCTTCTTACAGTGACAGCTGGGACTGAGATTTGAACATGGGTTTTTCCAAAAACACGACGTCGTCAAGAGTTATGCAAATTGTTCTTGATTTTCGTAATAACGTTTCACAAGAAATAAATAATTCGAAAAATATTTCCGTAAAAACAATGGGATAAAAATGAATCAAATCGTCCCTGAAAATGCTTAGATATAATTTAGTTTATTGATGATGCAAATATTTTTTGTTGATTAATTATTTCATACAAACAATCATATTATAGAAATATTTTCTAAATCACGAAACAAACAGAACCCAATATGCAATATAATTTATGAACTTTAATTTATTCATGTGATCCCTAAATTTTTAATACATGTTCAACTTAATCCATAAATTATGTGAAAATGTTACAATAAACAAATTAAAAGTGCATAGACTAGACAGCACATCAGACTAAAGTTCAGGAATCATTTATATTATTATTTTTTATAAAATTTAGAAATCAGTCGAGATTTTGTGAATCATTACCAACTATTATAAAAGAGCAATCTCATCAAATCTCATATGATATTGTAGTAGAATCTCACATTGTATGAGAGCATAAAGACACCAAGTTCACGGCAAGTATAGTTATATGATAAGATGAGGTCAGATAAGAAACATGGCCAAAATTTGTCATCTTCAATTTTAGTTTGGTAAATGATATAGTTATAATATTAAAAGGAATAACAACAACAATTCAAAAAAAAAAAGTCGGTAACTTATCCGGGTTAGTCATCGAATGGTAGCTCATTTTTCTTCCCCGCACAGTATTCAAGATCTGGGGCTAATGTGCGGATCCATATAAATTCAGCGACGAAAGATACATTATAAATTGAAAATCCTTTGTACCGCACCTGGTTCGGCGTATTAATATTTCGATTACTGATTTAAGTTCTTTAATTTTAAAATTTCGTTTATCTAAATGACAATGTCTACTCATTCCCCAAAAACAGCCGACCCGACATTGTTAAAGAAAGTCATGGAGTAGTGATTTTTTTTATTTTAAATCAAAATAATGCCACGTCACCATTTCCAATGATCCGAGTAACTCATATGAACCATATTTGAGAGTCAAGAACAAAGATACTTTATGGCATTAAGCTGAAGGCTATAAACAAAGATTTGAAACTTTCTAATGTGCCTTTCCCCAAGTTCAGCTCACCAGAACTCCGGAATTAAACGAAGTACATTAACAGAACACTTTGATATTCTATCCTTTGATAATACGAACAAAATCACTACAAAGATACAAGACTGTCAACGAGGTAAAAACGAAGCGGTTGAGCAACTTTGGGTCTTGAAACCCGAGTTTCTCAGCCCCTAAGTACAAAAAGACCTCGACTTCGAGCCTTAAAATTTTTTTGTGCAGCGAACATCACGCTTTGGACTTGTGTTTAAGGTACTCCAATGCAGCAGTCCATTCTTTGCGGATCGATTCGGGGACCTCCTCATTGTTGATGTAGGGAACCCACGTATTGGTCGACGCATCTTTGAGGACCCATTTTACCTGCTCGGGGCAATTGTCCCAGTCGAAATTCGGCGGCGGCTGGGGTGCCGCTCGGCCTGCTTTCTTCTGTTTTGGGCCTCCAGAGCTCTCTGCTTGCTGTCGAATTATTTCCATGTGAGTGTACAAATGAGTAGAAACAAAGGTAAGTATCAGACGGGTGACGAGATTTCCGTTGCAGCACTGATCAAAAGAAAAGGGAGAAACGCAAAGAAGTTTCCCGCTCACCGCTTTAGTAGCATTGGAGTTCCCCGCATCATTATTTGCATCAGCATTCTCCATCTTCCTTTTCTTCCGGGATAACCCTGTTTCAAGAAAGTACAGGACCTCTTTCTTCGAGCGAAATACACGGTGTGACACTGGATCGCAGTAATACTGCAGAATAGAATGATAAGTTAGCCAGCATAGTCCACGACCCTACTCTTGTACTGTAAATACAAATCCAATAAACACAGACCACTGTCAACTTTAGATGCAACAATCTAACAACTTTTTGTATAACTCCAAAAAGCCGAATCTTTAATCAGCTTATTACATTTAAACTTAAGCTTCATTATTGTTGATAACATAACCAACATAAGTCATGAAGCTTTTCAGCCCAAGTTAGTTTTTCCCTACTTACGTAACATAAACTCAAAAAATGAACCATCCAATCACAGCCTTGAGTGTCCTAATAAGTCCATCAACCACTCACAATGAATAAAGACAAAAAAGAAAAAACCACATCTACAAGTAGCGAAGCTTAAGATGGATCCTCTCGGTAAACAATGCTGTTATATTAGCTTAATCAAGTAGAAAATCA
>SMSX01005232.1:0-15435 GCA_026573535.1 Eucalyptus polybractea | reverse complement strand
AAATCAAGAGCTCCTAGTCTACCGCACGCAGACAAAACAGTCATTAGAGTGGCATCGTTTGGGCTCACAGTGCCTTCAATTAACATTCTCTTGAAAGTAGCCAAGACTTGCAAGAAATTGCCATTGAGGGTATATCCTCCAATCAAGCCGTTCCATGAGAAAATGTTCCGTTCAGGCATCTCTTCAAACATCATTTCACAAGCATCTAGATCACCATTATTAGCATAACCATTTAACATAGTGTTCCACGACATAACATCCCGATTGGGCATGGCATTGAAGAGCTCCCGTGCGGCCGCCATGTCCGCAGCTTTTATATAACCGGAGATCATGGTGTTCCACAACACTATGTCACGTTCAGGAGCCATGTCGAACAGATGCCTCGCTGAACCTACATCTCCACACGAGATGTACCCATGGATCATCGAGGTCCATGCAACGACATTCCTCTCGAGCATCTCGCCAAAGGCCTTGTAAGCAGTACCAGCTTTTCCCCCGGTTGAGTACATTTCAATCAAGGTGGTACCTACAAAAGGGTCATCTTTAAAACCGGACTTCATCACAAAACAATGCACTTCCTGGCCTTCCGTCAAGGCGTTGATCTTGCCACAGGATTTAAGCACAACAGGGAAAGTGAAGCAATTAGGCATCACGCCCATGCTTCTCATTTGACTGAACAAACGAACGACCTCCCTGTTCAATTCATTTTGAGAGTACCCCCTGAACATGGCGTTCCAGAGTGAAACATTCGGGTCGAGAATGTGGTCGAAGGCTTTATGGGCGTGTCTCATTTCCTTGAGCTGAGCACAAGTTGTGATGATTTTGGGAGCGACATAATGGTTTCGTTCAAGGCCATGACAGACAACCTGGGCATGGATTTGATGAAGTTGTTTCTTGGTCCTACATGACTGTAACAGGGCTATTAATTGTTCTTCCAACAGACGATGAGGGAGCTTCTGAAGGAAATAGGAAAATAGCTTCCCTATTTTTGGCGCAAAGGCCAGTCTTTTGGTCGATGCTGAACAGGTCTTGTTTGAGCTTCCTATACAAATAGATTCAGAACTCAAGAAGTAGCAGCTTTTGATCGATGTGGTCATATCCAATTCATCGCCGAGAGGCAGAGAAACAGAGACAGAGACAGAGAGAGACAGAGATCACCTCGACATCTGATCTGCGTACTTCTTCCGGCTGTCCTCCAGAATTCTCTCCCTTCTGATGCAATGAGTCAAAACGCTTCCTCGACCGGATACTTTAAAGCAGGAAAATTGCTCGTATGGCTGCGTTCTGCAATCTGGAAGAGAACTGATTTGAAACGGAAACTAATACTAGATATTTCTAAACGCACAGTGGATGAAACTCTAGGTCCTACGTCGGGATTCAATAATTTGCGGGAATATTCAAACCCAACTTTTGACCGAATGACTTTGATTGTCCAGACTCCACAGGCCAATAAGACAAGGACCAAAAGGAAAATCTCTCCAAGGGATTAAAAATGTAATTTCCGCTAAAGGTCCTTTTATCCAGTAAAGCAGCAGACATTTGTTGCTCTTTCAAGAGGAAAAATTATAAATTAAAAAAAAAAAATCCTAAATTTATTATAATTATACTAATTCCGTTCTAAATCTTCTCTTTTTTGTCAATTGAATCTTAATTCTTTATGTTTATTATTGATTTTATTCGTCTAAGCGATTTTTGCAAATTGATGTTGGCAGTGAATTGTAGAAGATAAAATGCGACATTGATATAGATAATTTTTACTAGTACTTTGGTATTTTTCAATTATTTATTTATTTATTTATTTATTATTAAAAGTTGGTGGGTGAGGACAAAATGATTGAATTGGCACAATTATCATTAGTTTGGATATTTTCAGTAATTTTTCTTTTAAGGAGAAAGTGTGCTAAGAAGTTTCAAGAACTATTGGAGGCACATTTGAATTCTAAAATTTTAAAACTTAAAATAAAGTCTAGAATTAGTCAAATGGGTACAATCAAATCCGTTCCTTAATTTTGTCAAATTTACTTAATGAGAAATGCCAATGTGGCCATGTTCCTTATTGAGAAAGGTGTCGAAGTGGGTTTTTTTCTTCCTTCTTTTTTTTTCTTTTTCTTTTTCCCTTTGTTCATTTGCACGCTTGTAGTATTTCATCTACTTTTTAGTTATATACTCTTGCGCGATACTTGGCGGCCTGAATTATTAGGTCAAATAGGATAGGATAAGATAAAGATGAGACATACTGAGATTTTATATATTGGATCCTTTTGTTTGATAACCACCGGTTTCAACATTGGAGATTAATATATACTATGCGAAATAATTGTTTAGCGCAGATAGATATGATTGTGTTTATGAAAATCAGGGTGGCCACTACGAGGAAAAAGTGTCGACAAAGTCTTAGACTTATTTTATTTGTGCCAAATTAATCATAAACATGTTAATGATATCAATTTAATCTTACACCTTTTAACCCATTGCCATTTTAGCCCTTCTAGTAAATTTTGGCCAAATATCGCTAAGATAAATGATAGTCAACCTACATGGTATCGTTGGCATTTAAATGGACAGTTTTTATTAATAATTTAATATTTTTTCCAGTTTTTACTTTTTTTTTTCTTCTTCTTCCTTTTGCCGATGACCGGCCATTGGCCACTAAAGATCACTAACCGCTAGCCATGGCCAGGCTAGGCTCACCATCTAAGTAGTACCAATACTGACATGCGACACGACGCAACACGACGCGACATGACACGTTAACACGCCGTTTCTCAATAAATAGAGAATTTCGACATATTAAACACGTTGTACATTAAATGTCTATTTTTATATATTTCAATCAAATTAATTTGATTCAAATTCACAAATAAATAAATAATAATAATAAAGCCTAGAATGAATTTACACTAAAAACATTAATCCACTATTTGTTAAATTATTCATTGTTTCAATTTGACAAATTTAACTTATTCCAATAATCCATAAACTTGGAGAAAAAACAAGCAATTTACGTTATGGAGTTGTGTGTCAGACATATCAGAAGGAAAGAGAAAAAAACTTAAAGAATAAATTGTATATCATCAGAAGTAAGAGTCAGAAAAGAAAATAAGACTTGGATTTTTTTCTTTCCCAATTTATTATTTTTACTATTGTTTTTTTTTCACATATATACATTTTGATTCATCATTTATTGAAAATTTTTAAAATTGACCTAAATTTTTAAAATTGACTTTACGTGTTGGAATCATATATTGGAAACTCACATGTCGGAATTTCGACTCGAATGTCGAAGAGTGTCGAGAAAATTGATCAGATGTCGAATTTTCTAACACATGTTAACCAAGTGTTCGAGAATGTTCGAGAGTGTCGGATAAGTGTCGAAGTATCGAACACAACACAAAAACTCTTGAAAAGTGTCGATACTTTCTAGCTCGCCATCGCCTGCCATAGGCGAGGTCCCCTTCCTATGGGTGACAGTTAGCCTCACCATTTTTGGTCTGGGCAAGGCCAACTCTCATAGGGCATCACTCAGGTGAAGGTGATAGTCGGTGAGTTTGCCCTAGCTTGAGCAAAGATCACCCTCGCCAAATCTGGCCTAGACTTGTTGAGCCTCACCAAAGTAAGGGCAAGCCCGATAAGGTTGCCCTAGCCTAGGCTAGAGTCCGCCTCACCAAGCCAAGGTGACCTCACCAAATCTATCCTGGGCAAGGCTAGCCCGGCTATCGCTTGTGGCCAATGGCCAACAAAAGAAAGAAGAAGGGAAAAAATTAATTAGAAAATAAAAAAAAAATTATTAAAATACTATAAAAAAAATTATCCATGTCAAAACCGGTGATGTCACATAAGTCAGTTGCCATTTATGTCAGCAATATCGGGCTAAAATTAGGCAAAAGGATTGAATAAACATTATGTTGAAAAATTTAAGACTAAATTGATATCAATGTAATAGGTCTTGGGACCCTTCACACATTTTCCATCATTATGACATCCTAGCTTGACTCATTCAGGGTTAATCCATCCAGTACTAAATCTTGTGATTTTATCGTGCAATGAAGCATATTTTTAGAAGTTCACCCATCACAGTAGCCTTATCACCTAAGTACGCTCAGAATGGAATTTCAATGCTAAGCAATACTATTGAACTAAAAGAGGCCTTTGATAAGTTAAGCACCTACATAAATCATATTGCATATGAACATACACCCTACAAATAATTGTCGGTGCACACGCATAGACTCTTATTTAAAAAAAAAAAAGAATCAACTAAAAATTGGATTTAAAAGTGGAAAAACCAACCCCTCATGGCAACCACTATAGTGATTAATATTGTCAAGTCCACCCTAAAAAGCACCGATACTCTTCGAGAGTCTTTGTACTGTGTTGGACACTTCGACACGTGTCCGACGCTTGATCAACATGTATCAGATTTTTTCTGATACATGATCAACTATCCCAACATGCTTTGACATGTAAGTCTGGAATTCCGACATGTGATTCCAATACATACAGAGTCAATTTTAATAATTTCCAATAAATGAATGGTCAACATATAAATATGTAAAAAGTAAAAAATAATAAAAATAATAAATGGGGAACTACTTCTTATTATATTTTATGGTGAAATGTTGATTTTTTTTTTAACTTATCGTTAAATGTTAAATTTAATAGTGGAATGTAGATTGCTTCTTTTTCCCCCTTATCAAGTTTCATGGATTATTTGAATGGAATATAGTTGAATTTGTCAAATTGAAATAATAAATTATATTAACAAATGGTTGATTAAATATTTTTAGTGCAAATTCATTCAAAGTTCCTTTTTATTGTTTATTTATTTGTGAATTTGAATCAAATTAAATTGATTGAAATAATCATAAAAATCATAATTTATCATGTATATATAAAAATATACATTTAATATATAATGTGTCCCAACATGTCAGAATTCTTTATTTTTTTAGGAATGACATGTCAGTGTGTCGCATGTTCATATCGGTGTTGGTGTCAGTGCTACTTGGAGTCCACCATCGAAAAAATCATCTATAAAATTTTAAACTTATTACACTTTTATCAATTCAATTCTCTACATTTTAATTATATCACTTGAGTTATAAATATTTTTACATTTTGTCAATTAAATCCATCCAACTTATCTTAGCCTAAATTTGCTCACATGGATGTTGGTAGTCCCACATAGCACGATCGGGAATGGCTAGCATTGACATGGACAATGTATAGTAATATTTTTTTTTATTCTTCTTTTATTTTTATTTTTTCTTTTCTTCTATTTTCCTCCTTTACTTTTTTTTCTATCATTTTTCCCTCCACCAACCTCAAGCAAGGCCACCCTTCTGATTTCCCCCTCGAAAAAAATTCTTCCTTTTGGTTTTTTGCCCGATCCAACAGGGGCAACCCTTGCTTGGGAGGCTTGACAAAGAGAAAGGGGGGAAAAAGAGAGAGAAAAAGAAGAGAAAAGGGAAAAAAATTAAAGAAAGGAAAATGAAAATGAAAATGAAAATTTAATAAAAATATTATTAAAAATTATCAATGTATGGTCATATTACATATGACAACTAGTATACACATCGATTTCTGGCCAAAATTTATAGGATAGACTCGATTGATAAAACATAAAAAAAGTTGAAAGCTCAATTGGTCCAATTAAAAAATAAAAAACTAAATTGGTAAAAGTGTAATAGATTTAAGATTTTTTTTTTTTTAAAGGTTGCCTAACAAGGGCAACCATCATTAGATTGTGGTCCTTATTTTATCCTAACCTCACTATTTGTATTGTCCACTTAATAAGGAGCCTCGTGATTATTATTTACGCAAGTGAGTGCTTTTTCTTTCTCAAGTCGTCACTCTTTCTAGTGACATTCTCACTCAAACACAACCAAAATTTAGTTCATAGGTTTTAAGGTGCCATTATAACAGCGGACTCTCATTGTGAATTCCAAGTTTACATGCATAACTAGAGGGTAAAACTATTTATGTACGTACCCTTTTACTATCCTAAAGTTCGTTACAACGCCCTGAAAATTACTCCCTTACTTCATTGAATTGGGTTATTATAAATCCACCAGCTTCTATTTGGTCATTTCTCAAAGCACACACCCACAATATCTAAGCTTAGTTTATTTCTAGAAAATACTTTCCAAAAAGTTATTTTTTAGGAAATGACAATATTTTCCTATCAATGGCTAAAACTTGAAAATGAACTAAAGAATATTTTTCATTGTTTAATAAAGGAAACTTGTTTTATTTTCCTAAAGAGATATGCACTATTCATGGGAATCCATAAATTATTTCTGAGTGCTGACGGTCCCGGCTCGAGCATCAAGGACTGGGTCTCAGCCTCAGGGGACTTGGGCCTGGCCACTGAGATTCCGAAGCCCATGCGCTGGGGTCTTAGTAGCAAAAGCCAGGATTTCTTAGTCCCAACCACTAGGAACCTGGGCCCAGCCTCGGTGGACCCGAACTCTGGCGCTGATAGCTAATGCGCATGAACCGAGTACTTGATAAATCATCTGCCTTCAATAGAAAACTTATTGGGATATCTGGTGTTGTTATTTGATAAATTTGATAGACTGAAGTAGAAGGAAACCTGCACCTCGTGCTGAGCTCAAAAGGAGAAATATGGTTTCAAGCCTGGTTTCATCTCGAAAGTTACTAGCTCATCTCAATGCATGTTACAGGCACCCCCAAACCCAGTGGGAAAAATGATCACAATGTGCACAGTACGGCACTTGCAACTTTTGAGGGATCCTTCCATGTAACATCACGAAAAGAATGAACTAATTGAACTCCTGTCTGGAAAAGCGGTATGCAAAGGCGGTGCATTGTCATCATAGTAATTTTTATCACATCAAAATACGCAACATCTCAAAAGCAACTATCAATCGATACCACAGAAATAGTGGGAAAAATACTTTGAGAAACCAATATCACATTTAACAGAAGTTAGGAAATCATATCGTCGAATCCCATTACCAATAGAAAGTCACGACAGTTACAATATGGCATATTAGATGCAAGAAGACCGAGACTCCCAACTCAGACACAGACCCCTGCAGAATAGAGCATATACATAGAGACGAGGGACGAGAGGAAGAAGCCCAAGGTTGCGTGAGAAAAATGAGGAAAATAATTTCCTTTTTTATAAAAAGGGGAAGTCATTTTTCCCGATTTTCAGAAGCTTAATTTCTGTTGTCCAAAAATGATTTTCCTGGCCACTTGATTTTTCAAGCCCCAAAAACCAGAAATTTAGGAAAATCATTTTTTGGAAAACAGTTTAATGAAAACAAACAGAGCCGCAATGATATTAGATTTGATTCTATATTCTTTAGGATTTTACACCCTTTTTCACAGCATCAATACTCATCTTACTCGTCAAGACTTTGGTTCTTGTAATGATCCTTCACTACTTTAATTGCACAATATAGCTCTCTCCCTCTCCTCCGTAATCTCGACAGTTTCCGAGAGAGACTTCGCTCAGTTTCGGCTAGGAGAAATGGTTTAGGGTCGAACTCGAACGGTGGTCATGTTCAGGTTTTGATGGTTATGGTGGAGATGGCATTGGTAGTGGTTCTGGGTGGCGGCCAAGCTGTTCCAACGTCTCGTGCTCCAAGGCTGTGCCGTTGAGCAGCGAATAGCCTGGACTGTAGAGCTACAGTCTTTGGACTGTTGACCATTAGTAGTCAGTCCTTTTCTCTTGGCTCTTTGGCTAGGGTTACCTCGGACTCTTCTATAATGCGACATCGTAAGACCCTGATGGACAACGATTTTAACTGATTGACAATACGACGACAATGTAACTTACGATACCATAGTATGCAAAATTCATGGCGATTGATTTCATTAAAATCTCATCTGCATTAACTTGAGACCGAACAGAAATAAGCAATGCAAATTGCAAAGGAAAGATCGAGATGGGACTCTAGCGAATGAGTGGGAAGAACAAGTTGATCTGCCACTCGAAACGGCAGCCCCGTCACGATTCACAGCAAAATTTTCGATCCACATGTGCATATCACTCGGGTATTGTCTCGAGCGTGGGACGCCAAGCCTTCTGAGCATCAGCGACCTGAACCGCAACCCCACGAAGACTGGCCTCAGCGAACTCGGCCCGGCAATCAAGCCGCCTAGACTGCCCGCATGGAAAGGAAACAGCTCCTCTCCACCACGTCCATTTCCTCTGGCGCCTCCACTTCCATCGTCATCTCTTTCCGGGCTAGGCAGAGGCGACACGAACAGGTCCTTCAGAGTGCGTCCGCTCACGCTCTTCTTCTTCTTCTCGCGCCCAATTCGGGCCTCCCCGGCTCGATCGCATCAACCCCCCATGCCCCAATGCCTCCGCCACGAGTGAAGAGCATCTGCAGGGTGGTTATCTGCTGGCTCTGGCGGCAGAGCTGGATGACGGAGCTTGCTCCCGGGCTACACGTGGGGCTTAGGGCGACGCCGCACTGGAAAGCTTGAAATATTGTTAGAGAATCAAGATCAAAACCGTGTTCTGCTGTATCAAGAAGTCAGAGTCAGCCACGGATTGCCAAGTCCTCGACCATGATAGATGTGGTTCATCAAGAGGCAATCGAGAAGTGAATGAGCTGAGGACATTGATAACTCATGGATAATGAAGTTCATCAACGGTGGAGATCGTGCAAATGTCAAAGACACGGATTGCCAAAGTTGCAAGATTGTTGTTCTGTTATTTTCATCTGTAAAGTTTGTTAGTTGAAGTTAGTTAGTTTGTTCTCTCGTAGTCAGTCTTCTACTTTTCTTTCCATATATAGAGAGTGAATGTATTCGGTTCAAGGTTAAGAAAAACTAGATGATTCAGAAGGCTTGTGCTGTAGTTCTCTTCAATATCTCTGTTGTTCAATAGATGAAGAGACAGTGAAATAAGAATTGAAAACTTCTTCACGAATCATCTGTTATCATTCTTCATCTTCATCCTCTGTATCCTTGATTTCATAAGTTCTCATGGTATCAGAGCAGGAAGGTCGACATGCATCAGAATGAATTCTGTCCAATAATCAGTTCATGCATCAAGTTAGAAGAAGTGAATGAACAATGAAGCTCTCTGGATCAAGGTAAACTCATAAGGACTCAGGGCTCATAGCATTACTGATAGCATTTTCTTCAAAGGATCATAAGAATGGCGATTAGAACTCCAAAATATCCTTTTCCGATACATGTGAATATCACAAACTTCGTCACAATCAAACTTGCTGAGGATAATTTTCTATTGTGGGAAGCTCAAATCCAAAGGTTTTTGAAAAGCCAAGATTTGTTTGGTTTTGTTAATGGAGATATTCCTTCACCCTCTCGAATGTTGCAAACAGAGGATAAAAGTTGTGAAACTGATCTTATTAATCCAGATTACACTGACTGGACTAGAACAGATCAGTTGATTTCATCATGTATCTCTGGAGCAGTTACTGAAATTTTTTTGAGCTTGATAATTGGATTAGAAACATCATCCGAAGTATGGCAAACTCTTCTGAAAAGGTTTACACAGAAATCACTTGCTAGAGAGTTCGAATTAAGGGGGAAACTGCAAACATGTCACAAGCATGAACAAACTCTTACTGATTATCTCAGGGAATATAAATCCATATGTGATCAGTTGAATGCAATAGGCAAACCTATGGATGATATAACCAAAATGTTTGGTGTATTGGAAGGTTTAGGTCCTGAGTATGAAAACTTTCGGACTACCATATATTGTTTGAAGCCTCAGCCAGAATATGATGAGGTTATTGCTCAATTAGAAAGGTTTGAATCAAGACTCAAAAATCTTTCCAGAAGTCAGTTCAACCCGAATTTGGCATATTTTGGACAAAGACAGTTTCAGGTTCAATCTAAAGATATCGCAAATGAAGACTACTTTTCTCAAGCCTCTGGATTTATATCTCAAAGAGGAGGTTACAGAGGTGGTCGAAGTTATGGTCGTGGCAGAACTGGTAACAATAGGGGTCGTGGTTTTGAAAGATATCAGAATTACAGAACAGATATCTCCAGTCCAGGGCAAGGAAATCAACACCCTAGACAGAGAAATGTTATCTCTACAACAAACCAAGGGTTTAGACCCTATACCACTTACTCACAAAGGTATCAAAATGTCAAGACTTATCCTTCTGCAAACTCAAGTAAGAACTTGCAGGATGAAAAAGAAACAAGTAGCATTCGACTAGAATGTCAAATATGTAAAAAGTCTGGACATGATGCTCTTCGCTGCTGGTATCGGTTTGACAATTCCTACCAAGCAGAGGATATTCCAGCAGCATTGACAGCAATGCATATTGAAGACTCAACAGGAAGTGAGTGGTATCCTGACTCTGGAGCTACAGCTCACATCAGTGCCAATCCTGGTATGCTCCATACTCTTTCTAAATATCAAGGACATGATACTGTTATGATAGGCAATGGATCATGTTTACCTGTAACTCACATTGGCAACACCTGGCTCAAAACAAAGAACAATACATTACCTCTTAACGATGTTCTAATTGTCCCAGAGATAAAGAAGAATCTCCTTTCAGTATCTAAACTCACAGATGACTTCCCTTGTTCTTTTATCTTTGACAAAACTGGTGTTTATGTAAAGGACAACAGTACCAACACAATGGTGAAGCTCGAAAGGAAAATTAGAGGGCTTTATCAAGCTAATCCACAGACCACAGAAGCCTTCTTTACTCAGCGGCAAAAGACAGTCGATGAAGATATATGGCATCAGCGTTTGGCTCATACAAATGCTCAAGTAGTTAAACATCTGCAAAAACAGAAGCTTATACAATTTGTTTCATCATCTCAGATTATTTGCAGCAGCTGTCAAATGGCTAAAAGTACAGCTCTACCTTTCCCAATTTCTGATTCTACATCAAGTTTTCCCTTAGAAAGAATTCATTGTGACATATGGGGACCATCACCAGTCTGTTCCTTTCAAAAGTTTAGATATTATGTGATTTTTGTTGACAATTTCTCTCGATATTGCTGGCTATATCCCATGAAGTTGAAGTCTGAGTTTTATGATATATTTGTTCAATTCCAGAAGTTAGTTGAACGACAGTATAATCATCAGATTAAAATTTTCCAGAGTGACGGAGGAGGAGAATTCATAAGCAATAGATTTCAAAAATATCTGATACATCATGGAATAAGACAGCTCATATCATGTCCTCACACACCTCAACAGAATGGGGTCTCCGAAAGAAAGCATCGACACATTGTTGAACTGGGATTAGCCATGCTCTATCACTCAAAAGTTCCACTAAAATTTTGGGTGGATGCATTTGTGACAGCTAATTACATCATAAACATTCTTCCCACACCAAAGCTGCAGATGGACACTCCTTATAACAAACTTCATAATAAACAGCCAAGGTATGATCATTTAAGAGTATTTGGTTGTGCATGCTATCCTTGCCTAAGACCGTATACAAGCCATAAACTTGATCCTCGATCTCTTCCCTGTATCTTCTTGGGTTATAGCAATCAACACAAAGGGTATCGATGTTTGGTTCCAACTAATAATCGTGTATACATCAGTAGGCATGTTGTCTTTGATGAGTATTCTTATCCTTTTTCATAGAAGATGGTCCATGAATATGGACATTATACAAACTTATACAAACAATGGATTGAAGGAATACATTTCCTCGAATCATCAAGAACCAAGTCACCAGCTACTGGATCCTTTCATCAGTCTGCCACAAACCAGATCCATCCTGGTCTCCATGATTGCTATACTTATCATTCATATCACAGACAACAATCTCAGCCCTTTTCCTCAAGGAATATGCAAGATGAGACAATGACAGAAGGACAATCTGTCATGGCATCAATAGATGCTATGCCTCAAGATCAGTTTACTTCTCAGGAACAATATACTGCCAGTAGTTCTTTATCTTCACACAATGATCTACTAGCTGAAAGTAGTTCTGATTCAAGGCATTCCAATTCCAATCCCATTCTGTCTTCTTCTCAAGGTACTGGTAATAATCATCATATGCAGACTCGACTAAAGTCTGGGATTCGAAAACCAAATCCAAAGTATGCTTATTCAGTTGACTATCCAGTTCCTATGGAACCATGGTCTATCAAGTCAGCCTTAGCCAATGAAGCCTGGTATAGGGCTATGAAAGAAGAAATGGATGCTCTTGCTGAAAATCAAACATGGACATTGATCCCTAGAACTGACAAGATGAATGTAATAGGCTGCAGGTGGGTATATAAGACCAAACTCACACCAGATGGAGGCCTTGACAGACTCAAAGCTCGTCTAGTCGCCAAAGGCTTTCACCAAGAAGAAGGACTTGACTTCACTGAGACTTTCAGTCCAGTTGTGAAACACACAACAATTCGAATAGTGTTATCTCTGGCTATGATAAGGCACTGGCCAATACACCAGCTTGATGTTAAGAATGCTTTTCTTCATGGAGATTTGAATGAGACTGTATACATGGAACAGCCACCTGGCTTTATCAATCCCCAACAGTCAAACCATGTCTATCTGCTTCACAAGTCCCTATATGGTCTTCGACAAGCACCAAGAGCTTGGTTTGATAAATTCAGTAAATTTTTTACTCGAAAATGGTTTCTTTTGCAGAACTTCTGCAGAGCTTCATATTTTCCGTGCTCTGTTTCTTCCTGAGGATGCGTTATGTTTTCAAGAACTCCTTATATATGCCTCGCTGTGGGATACTAGTTTCAGTGCTATGAAATTTGGAATGAAATATTACTACAGTGTCGTGGAGGATGATTTTGATTCGCTTGAGAGCATAATAAAGGATCGTCATATTGGAGAACCCGCGATTTGGCAATCTTTCTTCGTGTCTTTGTGACGATTCCTTTCTTTCTCAGAAATCGTCTTTCACAATTCTCAAAGAAAGAATGACTTCTTAGCCAAAAGAAACAAAAGACGCACAGCGAGAGAGAGAGAGAGAGAGAGAGAGAGAGAGAGAAGAGAGAGAGAGAGAGTATTGAGGAGAATGCAGTCTTTGTTAAAGGCTAGTTTCACGATTTCGCGATGAAACTGATGAGCTGATGATGAAAAGCTTTGGTCCTCCCGACTTTTGACCCTTCCAGAATGCTGAGGCTTGTGCTTTTGGAACGTAGGGAGAAAACAGTGAAAAGTGGTGAGAAAAGTCGGCCTCCGCAGAAAAAATCTCACCATACTTGTGCAGATTAGCCTGAGTATAGATGTTTCCTTCCTTTGACGTCCACACGATCGATGATGGTTTGGATTTCCATTTCATATATGATGTTCAGAAACCACCTCATTAGATGACAAGTTCTTCCCCGATATCTATTGCCAAAAGGAAACTCTCGCTTTGCGTTCGAAGGTGAAGAACTAATCACTAGACTTCCACAAAGATCGAGTTATCATGTATTATCCAAGGTCTGTTCTAGGATGAGACTTGACATGACTTCCGGCGTCTTTTAAGGAGCAAATCTATAATGTTGTAAGCTGTTGTGAGAAAATCATCCCAAGTCTCTGTAATATTTGGCTGGTGGGGCCCAAAAGAAGAAAAAGAAAGATAAGTTGAAAAGTCAAAAAAGTAAAAAGGAAGGGAGGGGAGGGCTCGGTTAAAAAGGACAGCAGAGAGCTCCCTCGACCAAAAAAGGAGAGAAAAAGAAGAAGAAGAAGAAGAAGGGGGAAAAGAAGAAAGGGTTTTTGGCACGTGCATACCACGGATGCCTCGCCAAGCCGGCTCAACTTTATAACGCAGCACCCGGTAAGAGATTAGGCTCATTATTCGTCCAATCGAAGTAATTTACGGGTTTAGGGCTCCAATTCGAAATATTTGGAACATGGAGCAGCGAAGTCCAATTTTGGAGTCGTTGAGCCGTGTATTTTTGTAGAAATGATAGTTTAGGGTGTTGTGGAGCCATGGGATTTTACGGATCGTGATTTGAACTTACGGTTTGCTCAAAACAAAATTTTGAAGTTTCCCGCGCACAGTGAACAGTGTGCGTCCAGCAGTTTCGAGCCCTTATTTTGTTAATTTTTGGCTTGATTTTGGGACGGTCAAGTTGGGATTATTGTAGTATGATAGAAGGGCTCTCTATTGACTATAATTATGTTAATAACGGGGTTCGATAGAGAAAGTTATAGTGTAACTAAGTTTTACACTCAAGTGTTGTGTTACAAACGGCTTGAATAATTATTTTGGGTATGCGATTTATTAGCACATAGGAATCGTTTTGTTAACATTTAGACATAATATAGCCGTTTCGCGGTTGATGTGGCGTGCTACCTAAACTTAATGTTGATTCTCGCTCATTTGGTAGGATCGCGAGATCGAAGGATCAAATAACACACACGTTATTTGATTTTGGGGCATCCCCAGGTGAGTAGTACTAATGTCATCTTTGGTTTTGTGTAACTCATGTACTAAGGTAAGATTAACCGACATATACTTGTGAGAAAATGAGGATCTATTTGTGATATATTGATGGATATAATGCTCGGAAATTTTGAGTAATTGTGAGATGATTCGACAACCTCTCTCGAAGGGTTATGTATGCTGTTTTGGTACAACCGATTTATGTGGTTATGTGATGACTATTGAAACATGATACGAGTTGTATTGAGGAAATCAAATGTGTGGTAGTAAAGGACTAAGTGCTACACGACAACGAAATTTCGTGTGAGTCACCTCTAGAGCCTTGTAGTCAAGGGCTAAGTGCTACATGGCGACTCGAGTCACATGGGAGTCACCTCTAGGGCCTTGTACTATAGACATGCATAGTAAAGGACTAAGTGCTACATGATAACGTAATTTCGTGGGAGCCACCTCTAGGGCCTTATACTATTGCTATATGTGGTCGAGGGCTAAGTGCTACACGATAAAACAATTTCGTGGGAGTCACCTCTAGGGCCTTGAGTTTGGATATTGAGTGTGGAATGAACCATTGATATGAGATAGGATGAGTTCATGCTGATTTTGTTATTATGGATGAATGGAAAATTTGGCTATTTGATATAGCTAGGTTAAGGTAACCTTTAACACATTTTGTTCTTGCAAGTTATCATATTATGTTTGACAATAATGAGTCATGCATTGAGTTTTAAATGTGTAATGCGAAAGTATGATATGTTGTTATGATATATACTACTCACTGAGCCATGGTTGCTTATTCCATTCATCTTCCATGTTTTCAGGTCCCAGGGTTAGCAACTAGTAAGACGAGAGCGCTTTTGGAAAACTTTTGGGAGTTCTATTTTGGGTATGGTTTAAGAAAGTGGTGTATATAATCTTTGCTAGTGGTTGGACTAGTTGAATTCTAAATGTATATTCTTTTTGGTGGATTATAGAAACTCTAATGTTTGTAACAAACTTGTTAGTTATCTGATATGTATATATATATAGCTTGAGATATACATAATTCATGGAGGGTTGGTCAGGTCATCCCCATTCCTTGTAGTTTTGGGGTGTGACA
>SMSX01005231.1:0-12044 GCA_026573535.1 Eucalyptus polybractea | reverse complement strand
TACAGACTCATATTGTAAAGTCTACAGACTCAGACTTTACATCCAGAACTCGACAGAACATAACTCAAGACCAATCATATAACGGCTAGTGATTTGGTTTGGATTCCACATCAAGATTGATTTGATTGACTCAATCTAATTGATTGACAATTGGATGTTGAAGACAAGATCTTTCTATACGAAGAAGCTTTACTTATGGAAACCAAGATTTCGTTTGTATGGGCGATCGGAATCAATTTGGGATTCTACCTTTGTCCCTCAACGGCTACCAAATCTTCTAGATATAGAGCTGTCCAATGGGTATATTGGAAGATGATTTTCCGGGATACTGTCAACGGGTAGTTTGGAAGTGGAGGAGTATTTAAGGAGATCATGGACCGATGAGCAAGTAAGAGACGGAGCGTAGAATTTATAATTCCAAAGTCTGAGCGACCTTCGATCATACACTTGTCTTTGGAGAGCTTAAACGTTTGTGATCGTGAGAGAAATACTAAAGGAGTGACTTAGTGAGATAGTGTGATCTACTAAGTATTTGCACTTAAAGTTGTAATCTCTTGTTGATTGCATAGTAGAATCCAGCCAAAAAGGCTATTAGCGTGGGAGAGTGAACGTAGGCTTGGATCAAGCCGAACCACTATAAATCTTGTGTTCTTATTCTCTTCCCTAACTCCTTTGTTTGAAGTTTATTTTATTCCGCATATATTTGCCAAGATTTATTTTAAACACCTATTCACCCCCTCTAGGTGTTCATACTAGCACTCTCAATTGGTATCAGAGCCAAGTGCTCGGTTTATAAAAGTATTTTTACTTTTGAGCTAAAGATTCTTTATGGCTAGTATGTTGGCACCAGGACTTATGGAAGGGCAAAGCAACACAAGGCCACCATATTTTGATGGAAAGGAATACGACGTATGGAAGAACAAAATGAAAGCATTCCTAAGATCCAGAGATCTTTTACAATGGGATGTTGTGGAAAGAGGAATCAACCCCATTGCTGCGTCTACATCAAATAAGAATGGCAAAGACAAAGAAACAAAATCCCCCGCTCCTATGTTTCGGACGGAGATGTCCAAAAGAGAAGCTTTTGATGCGAAAGCAATTTATTCTTTATATTGCGCTTTATCTCTTGCTGAATATAACAGAATCTCTTCATGTGAAACAACAAAAGAAGTTTGGGATAAACTTCATGTTACATATGAAGGGACCGATCGTGTAAAAGAGACAAAAGTAAACTTCCTGCTCGGTAAATATGAATCCTTCAAGATGAAGCAAAGAGAGTCAATTGGAGATATGTTCAGCCGTTTTACAGAAATTGTAAATGGTTTGGCGTATCAAGGTCAGCCTATTTCTTCTCCAATGAAGGTCAACAAACTCTTGCGAGGTCTCTCAAAAGATTGGAACCATATCAAGACCTCAATTCGGGAGACTCAAAGGATTATGCCACTTTCCATTGATGAATTGATCGGCACTCTTCAATCTTATGAAGTGGAGCAACTCAACGATGAAGATCCCGAAGGTAAGAAGTCCATTGCTTTAATATCTAATGTTGTTTTTTATGAAACAGACTCAGAAAATGACATGGACGATGAAGAACTTGCCTTTATGGTCGAGAAATTTAAAAAGCTGAGTAGAAAAGGAAGGAAATTCGATGGAAGAAGTCAATACAAGCATAATGGCCATAAAAGAATCATGAAAGAAGATGATGATCAAGAAAATATATGCTTGATGGCACATTCAAAATCTGAGTCTAATTCGAACACAGACTCAGAATCAAAGTCTGATTCAGACATAGACTCAGAATCAAAGTCTGACTCGGACACAGACTCAGAATCCGATGAGAAAATCGAGGTAAGCAATTCAAAAATTCCTCTCAAAGTTTCAAAGTATATAAATGAGCTTTGTTCAAATCTCAAATCTTCTTTTAAAAGAATTTTCAAACTTAAAAAGGAGAATTCTCGACTTAGGCAACAAGATCTTTCTCAAGTCTGGAGACCTATTAAGAAAAATTGGATAAAAGCAACATATTCTGCTAACTCTCATGGACCCAAGAAAAAATGGGTACCAAAGAAAAGATAAGTTATTTTTGCAGGATATAAAGAAGAAAGAGGATTTGGTAAGGAATTTTCTATTCTCAATTTGATTTTGGCAATAATTCTCATTATGCTTGATATTCGATATATCCTTGGTTGATTGAGATTTTATAATGATCATATTTTGCTTTATGGAAGAAAGAATCGTATGATTTGTTTTTGTGATTTGTGAGTTAAGATTTGATTTAGTACGTGTGATTATTTGAGATAATTCAGATTATTTTGTCTAATTTTATACTTCAGATTTAATCATATTTTGCAAAGTAAAAATCTGTTTTACGTGATGATGCAAGATATTCTTAGATATTCAAAGATTTTATTTTCTCTGTTTTTATCGTACTATGACTAAGTGAGAATTTATTTTTCAAAATATCATTGTGCATAATATTCTTTCTTTGAATACTTTGTTGCGATGAATTAAGAAAGAATATTTGATTATGAAGATTTTCTATTTTACTCTAACGTCAAGGAAGGATCCAAATTGATGGATACCAAACAGGGAAATGAGTTGATTGCAGGAAATTCTTTAAGGGAAAGATGATTGCGAATCTACGCAAATTTTGGTGCAATCAGAAAATATCTCCTATGAAGATTGGGGGAGAAATCAAATCCAAAAGAAAAGGAAAAGAATCGTGATCATCTCAAAAAGGCAACAAATTGAGGGGGAGGTTTGATCAATTATGGAAAAATCTTTTTGGATTAATCGTGATCATATTATGAATGGAATGAAAGGTAAATGTGTCAGAATTTGTTCAAAAAAAAATCCGGTTAGTGCATCTTTTATTACCTTTTGTCATTAACAAATCTCTTACTGATATTATCATTTTATTATGACAAAAAGTGTACGTGAATTTCATGATGCATCTGTGATTTTTATTGGATATTTGTTGATATATATGATCGAAGTGAGCTATATTGCATATCTTTAATATTCGACTTGTTTTATAAAAGCTGATCTTTTTGGAAATTATATGTCATTTTATATTCTCTACGTGAATCTATTGTTATCGCTTTTTGATTATGACAAAAAGGGGGAGAAGATATGAATATGCATATGTGTTGATTGGTTGATATTATCTATGGCATAATATTGAGCTGCGATTATTTTTCTATATATTCTTATGCTCAATCTATTTGTTATCTTCTGATATCCTTTGATTTAAAAGTATGTTTACAAATCTGCATATTCAGAGATTGTTTTGTCATCATCAAAAAGGGAGAGATTGTTAGGGAAATCCCTTATGATGTTTTGAATATGATAAAATAAATCAAATGCTACTAACATGTTTGATGGTTGAGTAATAGACCATGCAGATGATAGAACATGTAAAAGATATTGTCAAAGTCAAAAGACGGCCAGAAGACTAAACATAACATATGTCCAGAGTATATTATGAAGATTTCCAGACTTCTGTGTCAAAGTCTGAAGACTGCCAGACTTTAGTGTCAAAGTCTATTCTACATCAGAAGTCTGTCAACTCTGACTAATTCCAGACTGGACGTGAATGATGAACCAGAAGACAGTCTCCATGCTGAAGCTGAACTGGGTACAGACCTTAAAGCTAAATCTGTTCAGAAGCAGATATGTTCAGACCCAGATTGTAAAGTCTACAGACTCATATTGTAAAGTCTACAGACTCAGATTTTACATCCAGATTTGATGAATCGTAACTCAAGCCCAATCATATAACGGCTAGTGATCTGGTTTGGATTCCACATCAAAATTGATTTGATTGATTCAATCTAATTGATTGACGATTGGATCTTGAAGACAAGAACTTTCTATACGAAGAAGCTTTACTTATGGAAACCAAGATTTTGTTTGTATGGGCGATCGGAATCAATTTGGGATTTTACCTTTGTCACTCAACGGCTACCAAATCTTCTAGATACAGAGCTATCCAATGGGTATATTGGAAGACGATTCTCCGGGATACTGTCCAACGGGTAGTTTGGAAGTGGAGGAGTATTTAGGGAGATCATAGACCGATGAGCAAGTAACAGACGGAGCATAGAATTTATAATTCCAAAGTCTGAGCGACCTTCGATCATACACTTATCTTTGGAGAGCTTAAACGTTTGTGATCATGAGAGAAATACCAAAAGAGTGACTTAGTGAGATAGTGTGATCTACTAAGTGTTTGCACTTGAAGTTGTAATCTCTTATTGATTGCATAATGGAATCCAGCCAAGAAGGCTGTTAGCGTGGGAGAGTAGATGTAGGCTTGGATTAAGCCGAACCACTATAAATCTTGTGTTCTTATTCTCTTCCTTAACTTCTTTGTTTGAAGTTTATTTTATTCCGCATATATTTGCCAAGATTTATCTTAAACACCTATTCACCCCCCTTTAGGTGTTCATACTAGCACTCTCAAGAGCCACAACCCTTGCTTTAGATCTTGGCAAGGAGCTTGTAGGCCCTAGTTGCTAGTCAACCAGGGTCGTCAACATTGAGCCAGGGCCTAGCAACCTCGACCGACCCTCCCCCTACCATTGTCGGCCCTTCCCAACAATAGTAGGGTGGCAACGGCAAGGACTTGCACAACCCTCATCATTATGCAATCTCCCCCCGCCCCTTTAAGTTTAGTTTTAAATCTAATTTAATTAATATTAAAATTCAAATAAGAGACAAAATGATGTTATTTTGGCTTTTCTTTGCTAACTCAGCTCTCCGACGAACCACATAGGTGAGTTATATTATTAAAAAAAGGTTAATATCCTGAAAAACCCCAAACTGGTACACTTGTAACAAATTTACCATAAATTATATTTTTTTTATCATGAAAAATCCCAAACTGGTATACTTGTGACGAATTTACCTCGATTGACCATAAAAAACCATAAACTTATATATTTATGACAAATTAACCCCAAACTAATTTATTCGACTGCAAAAAACCCCAAACTGATAAATTTGTGACAAATATACCATCCGCTAAATTGGATTAATATAAAAAAAATCACAAAAATTATAAACTATGACAAACGGAGTGTAAAATCCCAAATTAGTATATCAGTCAACTGTCACGTGTCATTTAACTTAATAATTTGACAGTAAAATTTAACGAAAACTTACAGAGGGTAAATTTGTCACAAAATGTATAAGTTTGAGGTAAATTTGTTAAAGGCATATTAGTTTGGGGTTAAAATAGTTTGAGGTAAATTTGTCACAGGTTTACCAGTTTTAGGTTTTTCAGGATATTAACCCTATTAAAAAAAATGCCATATAGAATTTCCAGCACCTTTTGCTGGAGTTGGCACTTAAATGTCCCAATTTTCAAAGAAAGTAGCACTTATGTGTACCTTTCACAACTTTTGGTACTGAAGTATTCCCCGTATGAAGTTTTGACACTTGCATTGTACTTCTTCCTTATAATAATAAAAGCAGAACCTCATTATATTTAATTCAAGTATTTACGGATAAATTAATATCTTTCTAGTATAAAAGCACTTGGAATTAAAAAGCAGGATTATCATTCCAATACAACTTTAAATAAGGTTTAATCATAAACATAAATATACTTAAATTAAAATATCGTAATTTTACAAAGAATAAAAAAGGAAAAAAGTAATAAAATTAGCACTTTCTTTTGTTGATTTAGAAAATTGATTAAAATAAAAATCATTCTTAAATACTGGCAATACTATAATTATGAAAATTGGTGAAATTTTGACCGACTAATTTGACTTCGCTATGAGAATTTATCAGATTATATTGAATTAATTGAAAATTTAGGGACTATATTGAACAATTAAAAATAGTTTGAGAATCACATTCAATGAATTAAAATACTAATAATGACATTGCACATGGACCAAATGCTAAGTTTTGTGCATAAAGCTGAAGTTTGGATGGCTAGAACTCTATATGTATAACATACATTCTTTTCTTTAGTATGCCTACGACTTTTCAAATGTGTTGCTGTTCGTTTTTCACTGTACAATAATGCAACTTTTTACTCGTTTTGTTTTTTGTTTTTGGTCGTATTCCTCGTTTTGTTGACTCACTGAAAATTTTTGTTGATCAAAAGCATTATCGTATTACGGATTTTAATTTTGGGTTAAAAAAAGTTTCTAATACCTTTCTTTTAGAACATTGATTAATATCTCAAGAATTATGAAATAGTCTAAACGAGAAACACACGTTAAATATTTGAATATTTGAAATTTTTTGCGGGCTGAGTTCACATTGTAGTGAAATTTCAAATGTTAAATGGAAAATGGAAAAATGAAACCAATATGCAAAATTCACTCCAAAAAGAACTCTAAAGAGAGTCAATTTAACACTTTTGGACGTTAAACATTTGTAATAAATTCTTTTAATCGATCGGCATGTTTCTGAAATCTAATTGTCGAGTGTTGGTTTTCAATTCTCATTGATAAGTATCAATGGGAATTTAGATAACATGAGTTATGTATGATATTTGGGTTATCTAACCGTTCCTTTGAGTGTCGTTTCATGTTCTAGAATTAATAATATTAGGGGTTCAATTTAAGACACATTTTGAGTTTGTTTGGGGATTTTTTTTTTTTCAGGGTTAGGTATTATTTGAAGATCAAGGGATTTTACGGGTTTTCACTTTAAATTCTTTGTTCTTGTTCTTTTCTAGAATCCAAAGGGCATAGATCAATGTTCATCAACACTTCTGAAGTATATTACACAATTTTTTTTTTAATCTTCCGGATTACTTCATAACTTAATTTTCACTGGTTGATAACTTGATATCATAGAATGCTGGACAAATGATTCTTTGGGAAATTAATAGTCAACGATGAAATTAATCTATCCGACTGCACGGGATGGCCCCCGACGCCACCCAAAGGCATGGGAGAAATGCAAACAACCACTGTCTCTTAGTTTTAATTAATAACTTTATTTCGTACCGTTTTGCGTATAAAAATGAAAGATTCGATTGTTAATGCTTCCCGTGTTTCGAGCGAATCGGTGTCCCTTTCCCAACTCTCCCTTTTAAGGTTTCCACATGAAAGCATGTGCAATGTTTGTTGGTTACGTAGTGAGGCTTTGATTGTACAAAATAAAAGAGAGAACAACCCTCTTTTTGTTTGTTTATGAATCAACACTTGGGATACATGCAGATGCCATCACATGTGCAGGTGATGGAATCCAATATTCTCTATTAGGAGGTTTATCTTCAAAACCCCAAATTAAATTACTGAGGAAAAATAATTTAATTTGCGCACTCCCACTTTCAGAAAAAAATAATCAAGGATTCTAAATGGTTGCAGATCACGCAATTTCTAAAAGAACACGGGATCATGAGATTAGTGAGATTTTTTTTATAATCAAGGATTCTAAATTTACTCATGGAACGTAATTTTTTTATTTTTGTAGGAAGGTAATAAATTATATTGAGCTAGAAACCATCTATACAAGAAAAGGTCACGGCACCAAAAAACCTACACTCAAAATGAATAAAACTCGAATCGAGTGGAAGGGTGCCACAACGTAAAAGAGAAGCCAGACAACGGCAGAAGAACAAGCCCACACGAGGCACCAGGAAAACAAAGAAACCAACGTAGTGGCAGTCATCAAAAAACAAGGCAAAGAAAAGCACAGGCTGAACAATCGAAATCCAGCAAAGCTACAGGCGGAAAAAAGCGGGAATGCACCACCAAACTCCCAAAAGCCAGCCCACCTAGGGAAGAGGCAAATGAACAAGGTAGCCAAGATGCAATTGTATCCCAATCTCCGAAAACAAGCCTATCCCAACGAGGGTTGATCCATATTCAACAAAAACCACCATTCGCCGGAGCAACTAGTGGACGAACAAAGCAGCAAGGTCAGACAGTTTCAAGACGGTGGTTCAGCCACATGCACAGATGCCGTGCAATCTTGGAGAACCAGCCTAGAAGCCCACCGGAGATTGAGAGAAAATAATCGGGTCGATGCCTTAGGTGTGCTGGAGCCTTCTATTCCTTGCAGACTTCTCAACATTCCTGAAGGTCATAGCCTTCTCTCTAACAACTTTAAAGAGGCAATTCTTCATGTCTGGGATTGCAAGCGTTTACTCCCTAAATATAATATCATTCCTATTTTTCCATATGATATGACAAAGAGCTCCAAGGGAGAAATATGCAATGCATTTATAGAATTCCTTACCCGATAGAAGAGTCATAGCCCATTGTAGATTATCCGTCCACGGCCTATTACACCACGGGAGATTGCACCTTGCGGCCCATAGGAAAGCGAGGCCATAAGTGATGCAACAATCAAAACAAATGGTCAATGGAATCCAAGGTAAGATTGTAGAAAGCACATAAACAATTATCTATTCTTCCATACGATAGTAATAGATCTTGAGTAGGAAGCTTGTGCTTGGTAATAAGCCATAGATTGAAATGGTATTGAGGAGGGATAGAAGAGTTCCATAAAAATGCATGCCACGAGACTCGGTCCTTCTTCTGCTTAATGACCTGCCAAGCTGGAGCCACTGTGAACTGCCCAGAAGGGCATTCATTCCAATGGAATTGGTCTAGTCTCTAAGATAGGATGGGGAGGGGAGTATGCCAAGAATCCAATTCAGCCTTTAAAACCTAGCCAGAAGGGGAAAAAAGATTTGCAACGGTTGCTTGTCTAAGAATCCCGGAGCTGTAAATGAGAGTGTCTGAAAAGATAAGGTTTAAAGGCCCTCTAGGGTGCCAGTAGTTGAACCGGAGAGAAACTGATAGTCTATCCCCTATACTCCAAAGGAAGGATTTACAGAAGCGACTCTTGAGTTGATGTATTTTCTTCCACGCCCACGAACAGTAGATTGGCTTACTGGCAACCCAGAAGTTTTTCCTCTTTAAAAATGTCGAGTGGACCCACCTACAGCATAAGGACTCCTTATCAAAGAATATGATCCAAATATGCTTGAGCATGGCTGTCTTATTACAATCCAGAAGCCCCCTAATGCCAAGCCCTCCTTCCTCCCTTGGAAGGCAAACATCCTCCCAAGAAACTTTCACTCCTCCCCTACCCAATGCTGGGCCTTTCCAGAGGAATAGTCTGAGGATACGTTCTATATTTTCTAGAACAACTATGGGAAGAACAAAGACACTAGCCCAATACACTTGAATTGTATGAAGCATTGACCTGATTAATTGAAGATGCCAGCAAACGACAGAAAGCGATGGGTCCACAATTTTACCCTTGCGTAATGTGGTCGACGAGAGCACGACAATCCGCTTTGCTAAGTCTCGAAGTAATGATTGGAACTCCCAAATAATGAATTGGAAGGTTTCCTTCACGAAAACCAAGTATATGTAGGATTTCATTCCTTGAAGCTGCTGAGCCTCTTGCCAGAAAAACCTCACTTTTGCTTGGGTTAAGGAGTAGACCACTCCAAGAAGAGAAAAGCTCAAGGCCTTCCTTTAAAATGCAAACTGAGGGCAGATCGGCTTGATAGAAAAGGAATACGTCATCCGCGAAGAATAAATGTGACAAGCTTCTTGCTTTGCACCTCCACAAGAATTTGAAACTCGACCTTATAGAGCGAGTATAGAGGATTCCGGAGAAAACCTCCATTACTAAGGTGAAAAGGTAAGGGGAAATTGGGTTACCTTGTCTAAGCCCTCGTCCACTGGTAAAAAAAACCATGTAACTCACCATTTAAGTCGGACCAAATGTTTAAGGAAGCCGAAACCAAGGAGGACAAGCTCGAGGAAGTCCCAGTCGACTGTGTCATAAGCCTTTTAAAAATCCACTTTGATTGTGCACTTCGGGGAGTAAGGCTCAATATGGAATCCAATGAAAAGTTCCTAGGCTAGAAGAATGTGATCTCTAATCCGTCGACCCTTCACAAAAGCACTTTGAAAGGGACTTATCACATCTTGAAGAACTGCAGCTATCTGGTTGGCCAAAACTTTGGTGATGCATTTGTAAATAGTGTTACAATAGGCTATAGGCTCGTAGTCAGTTATCTAGGTGGCATTCGGAACTTTTGGGACCAACACCAAGATGGTGTTATTAATATCTCGCAAGATTCTCCCCATGGTAAAAAAATCATTCATCGCAGCAGTGACTAGTTGTCCTACAGTCTCCCAGTTGTGCTTATAGAATTTGATAGTAAATCCATCAAGACTGTCTTTCCACAAGCTAATGAAAACAAGGTATCCCAGATTTCTAAATCAATGATAAGGCAGGAGAGGAAACTGACCTACTCCTCACTAAGGGGATGCTAGATAGCCTCTCGGATTTCCAAAGTCGAGGGTCTTCCTTGCACGTCCCTCGAAGCCAAGAGGTCTTGAAAATAAGAGACAAAGAGATGTTGCACCTGTCCTGGATCAATGACTAGGCTACCAGAATCATCCAATACCGAAAGTACTTTGTTCCTCATTTGTCTCTTATTAACACAATGATGAAAGAACTTTGTGTTCTGGTCCCCTTCATAAAGCCATATGATCCTTGACTTTTGTCTATAAAAAAAACTCTTCCTGAGAGCACAAGTCCATGAAGGTCCTTCATAGTGTCTTCTCCATCTCTGCAAGTGCAGCATTGGTTGGGTCTTGCTGGAAGCCAATCTGGGTGGCCCGAAGCATGCTCCTCGCCTCTACTATTCTAGTTGAGATGTTGGAGAAGGACTCCTTATTAAGCCTCTTGAGGCAGCCTTTAAGGGATTTTAGTTTGCAAACTAGTTGAAACATGGGAACACCTTCTCCTGATACTTCCTAAACTTGCAAAACAATTGTATCGAAATTTGGATGCTTTATCCAGTAATCGAAGAACTTGAATGGTTTCCTCCGGCCCACAGGGTTCAAAACTCTTACAACCACGGGGGTATTGATCCAAGATACCCAGTGCAAAGAAGGTGGCTTCCGAGTAAGAGAAAGCCTGACTCCATTTTGAGTTTGCTAAAACCTTATTAATTTTCCTTGATTTCCTTCTAGTGCCAGAAGAACTTGTCCAGGCGAACCGAAAACCAATGTACCTCAAATCATTGAGCTCCGCCTGAGCTAAACACCGACCAAACTTATCAAAGTAAGGGATCTAAACATCCATGCCGCCTAGGTGGATCAAAAGGGTCCTTTATAGCATTAAAGTTCCCTGCCACTAGCCAAGGGGCGTCTTGCATAGTGATACACTTGAGAATAAGGACCTCCCAAAGTGGTCTTCGAGTTGGGAAAGTGTGCTTAGCATAAACTATTGAGATACAGCAGTTTGCTCCAAAATGGCAACAACTTTAGATTTCCATGGATCATCTGAGTATTAACCAAGGAAACTTCAAAGCTAACAATGGTAAGATTCTAGCCAATCCAAATCCTTCATCTAGGGGAGCAATTGTAGTTAGCTAACAAGCACCAATCCCTCATTAATCCCTTGGAAATGGAAGAGAAGAGAGACTCCAGGACTTTGGTCTCCAGCAGACCAATCAGGCACAGACCATTCGACGAAATGAGGTTGCGAACCTTAGCTTGCCTAATAGGGTTAACAAGACCCCCGATATTCCAAATACCTATATACATGTATACCTATATAAAATATAAAACAAGGGAGAAGGCAGGAGTGGCTTACCTCCGCCTAGCAGGCCATCTCCGATTGGCCATCGGAGCAGGAGTCGAAGAAGGGGGCGGGGGTGGTGAAAGAGAAAGCAGTGTATCCTGCATGGTTTTAGGCCTCATCGTAGCTGGAGGGGCCTTTGGAGACGAACAAGGTGAGAGTCGTCATCCGAGCTACTGAGTAAGACGACTGAGTCATGCAAGTCCATGCCAGGGCTGGACGGAACCAAGGAAGTAGCATCCACCAAGCTAGAATTATCCTTCGTTGGAAGAGGAGGAGGGCCTTCCGAGCCCGAAGGAATTTTTAGTCTTCTATAAGTCTTGTGAGCAGCAATGGGGGGTAGTCCTTTATCCAAGGCGATGCCCTTTAGCACACATAAATGATTATTATACATTGAAAATGCAACTTTAGCACACAAACATTAATAAAATATGTTTATGAGGCTCATGTTTATC